>PVHX01011911.1:23178-61944 GCA_004024805.1 Geosciurus inauris
TATTGAATCTTGTATATAATGAATCAATAATATAGAAAAACAGGAAGAGAGAGCAGCTCCAGCCCAATAAGCACTCATCAATCAACATCGGATAACACAACACAGGTTTGCAAGTACACTCAAAGCATCATCATTACCTCCAGCACCCAGCCTTGGGTAAAATAAACAAACACATAGGTAAGAGCCTTCCTCCTCAAAGCACCATCATCACCTTCAGAGTCTTTCTCCTCAAAGCACCATTCAAGATCCTTCTTCTTTACTCACAACAGCATCAACACTTTCAACACCTATCCTCGGGTAAAATCAGCAAAATCATAAAAATCAGCAACAACGAGGGTAGGGTAAGCATCACAGGTGTGAATCCTTCTTTTCCACTTAAAGCGTCATCATCACCTTCAACACCCAGCCTTGGGTAAAATCAACAACATCAAGAGTGGGGTAAAACAGCACAGGTAAGAATCTGCCTTCCACCTCGCAAGTCAGTTTCCTTCTTCTTCTCATCAGGTTCCTTCTTCTTACTCAAAACATCAGATTCTTTCTTCCCTGGTTGAAATTTCTTTCCAGATGGATCCCCTTCTTCTTCTGTCGAGTTGGATTTCTTCTCTCTTGCTCCGGACCAGTTGGATACCTTCTTTCTCCCATCCAGATGGGTCCCTTCTTCTTCTTCGGTCCAGTTGAAATCCTTCTCCTTCTGGCTTCTCTCTCCTTTGGAGGGCTTAAAAAGACAGCAACCCCTCCCAACATGCAGTCCAGCGTTATGCAGCTGGCCTTAGGCTGTAAAATCTCTGTGAGGTGGGAACTGGCCAGGTTCCCAAACTCACAGGATCAAAGGCTGAATGTTTTGAGGCACAAGAGCTCGTTAGTGTGCCAGATGGCCCCAAACAATAATATTGAGGGTGTTTCCTCAAAGTTTTTTCCAAATTCTTCACTAACAGCTCCCCTGTCCTAAGTCACACTCAAGGACGGGCCCATAATATTAACTGTCTATACACTCTGCCACTGAACCACAACCTCAGCCCTCTAAGATCACTTTTAAAAATTCCATTTGAGAAATAAGGATATGACAGCCACAGGATATTTACTGAGCCTTTTTTAAAAAATATTTTTTAGTTGTAGGCGAACACAATACTTTATTTTTATTTATTATTGTTATGTGGTGCTGAGGATCGAACCCAGTGCCTCACCCATGCTAGGGGAGCGCTCTACCACTGAGCCACAATTCCAGCCCTTGACTGAATCTCTTTTCCATAATAGTTTATTTTATTTAGGGGACTAGAATTCAAGATCAGACATACTTTTGATGCAAATTGGGAATTGGTTGTAGTTTCTTATGGTTACCAAAGTTTTTAGCTCCAATTACATTTTCATTTTGATAATATTCATATCTCTCCCTGATCTCTGTGACCCCACCAGTATCACATTACCCTTCTTGAGGAGTAATTTTTCTAAGCCTGGGCAAAGAGTTAAAAGGAAGAGGTCAAATGTCATTAAATCTTTTCTAAATTAAAAATTGATATTTTTAATCTAGCAATAGTTTTATTATTATTTAAATAATATTATTCACAACTGCCGGGTCATAAATTTAACAACACAGCCACTTCCTAAGTTTAATTATTTTAATAAGTCATTTACAGGAAAAATCTTCCAGGATTTAAAAGTCAAAATCCAATACAGGAATGACCTTTGTTATGGAAAAACAAAGAAAGAAATAAATCAGGTTTTTTTTTTTTTTTTTTTTTGAAAATCTGGGACATCCAATTGTTAGGCGTAATATGTGTCCCCCTAGGGACATAGGTCACTTTCAGTATTTGCCAAAGTATTAGATCAGCCAGACACAGAAACATTTCTAAGCTTGAACAACTGAGCTGCTTTTATGTGCTTTAGTGAAAGTTTAAAACTCCTCTGGCCCCATTTTATTGAACAAACACCTTAAACTATACAACATCTCTCCCACAGGATATTAGTTAAAGAGCAGCCATCTACTTAGCAGTTGCTCTGGTGCCTATAGTACTTGTATAGTGTGTACAGTTGTCTTAAGGTAGTAAAACTGCAATGATTAGAGATCCTGATAAGGATTTGGGGAAGTAAGAGGAGTTTGTAATCTGAATAACAAATAAATGAATTATTCAACTGGCTAATAGCCTCTCAATCTTCTCTGCATCACAAATACACTGGAAGCTAGGGGTAGACTTTAGATCAAATACAGAAGCTCAAAAGAAAAAAAAAGAGAGAAAGAAACCAGTTTGTTGTAGAATAATCAGAAAATACAGATAAAAATTTTAAGAAACTCTGAAACTATTAGCCAGAGAGAAGAAGTATTAAAATTTTGAGGTATAGGTTTCTAGATTTTATATGCATACATACATAGGTATAATAAAAACTATTCATTAATACGTCTTGAATATATTTCTATGTAAACAAATAAGATACTAAAATGTCATGTTATTTATTGTATAGTATTTTATTAAGTAAATTTATAATTTGTATAGATTTTTGTTTGTATCTGATTTTTGACATTTAAAAACATTAAAATGATAAATATTATCATAACCAACATCTTTGGAAGCCTTTATTAGCTCCTGACATTCTGAAAGAAGTACAATTGTAGGGAGTATTGGTTAAGAGTCTTTGGTGGCAAGTGACAGAAACCCAATCAGAAATAACTTCAGGCAAAAGGGGAGATTTATTGACTCACATTCTTTTTTAAAATTTTTAAAATTTTTTTAGTTGTTGATGAATCTTTATTTTATTCATTTATTGTTTATATGTGGTGCTGAGGATCGAACCCAGTGCCTCACACATGCTAGGCAAGCGCTCTACCACTGAGCTACAACCCCAGCCCCAACTCACGTTTTTCTTTTTTAAAAACAACCTTTATTTTATTTATTTATGTATGTATTTTGTATGTGGTGCTGAGGATTGAACCCAGTGCCTCATGCGTGCGAGGCAAGCGCTCTACCACTGAGCCACAAACCCAGCCCCCCAACTCACATTCTTTTAATATTATTTTTTAACTATTGGAGTTTTTGTTCATTTTCTAAATCAAAACATGAGTCTGCTCAAAAAAAGCAATAGGGAATTTGGGGATTTTTAAAAAGCTCTCACCTCAGGTAGTTCCTCATACACATCTTGATTAATACTCAACTGAACAATAAAGGAGAGACCCTCTAAAGATCTCTGCAGCAATCTCCTCTCTTGTATTCTTCCCTGAGAATTCTAGCTACCTTAGTTTCCCCAGAACCCTGAGTCCATTCCTTCAACTCAGAGAGACCTAGAGAATCCACTTGGATTCCCCTCTTTGTAATATAGTATGGAAACTTTCTCTATGTAGTAAAGTGGGTCAGTCATAGAACATACCTGATTAGTTTCATCTTTCAGGGATCACTGACCTGCATCACCTTGAATCACAGACGATATTCAATGTCCGAAAATCATAGTTTCATATATTTTGTCTGGTTTTAAAATTATTTCACATGGGCAGGTAAATCTGATCCCTGTCATTCTGTCTTGGTCCAAAGTGACGACTCTAACTCAACAATTAATTTTGGAGTCACTATTATGTGTCAGGTACTTGGGATCCCTACTCTTGTGGAGCTCATGACCAAACCACAGAAAGGCTAGAAATAGATCTAGCTCTAGGGACACAGGATCCAGGGTTATAAGTGCTACCAGACTTCAGGATTTCTGTATATATTTTTTCTTATCTTGTATCTCTGTATCTTTATTCAGTGGTTTAAATCTTTGCTTCTATGAATGATCTAAATTCATGAATAGTAAGTACCCAGCCAAGGCAACCTGGAAGTATGATCTTTTAAGCTTAGTCATTTTAGAAAAATCTTCTCTCCCATCTTTACCTCCCTCTATCAGAGATCTGGAGATTGAACCTAGGGCCTCCCATGTGCTAAGCAAGTGGGCTATTACTAAGTTACACTCCCAGTCTGTGAATCTCTTTTTCTCAGCTTCTGTTTGAAAAATAAGATAGGAACCATAATGAATTAACCACTATGCTAGAGGAATGAGGAACTTAAATTGACACATCCTTGGATCATATGCCTTTCTTTGTGGCCAGGGGTCTGGAATCTATTACCAGAGAGAGCTGCAGGGGAATTATTAACAGAGCAGCCATCTCAATTTGTGTTTACGATTCTAGGTGTACTAATTTTAGACACTTCCAAAGTATTTTGAAATGATTTCAAACTTCAACACATTAACCCATGGTTAGTGCTAGGTCACATGTTTGCCTTTTAGAGTGCATAAAGAAGAAAATGTAGAAGCAGCCTTAATAGTTGAATGAATGTGGCACAAATAAACAGAACGTTGTAGAAAGAAACATCTGAGGCTCCAGAGGCACAAAAGAGAACTCTGAAGAGTAAAGGAGCAGGTATGAGTTTAGTTTGGAAAACACTATAAAGGAACCTATGATAAAATTCTCATTGATGGACTCAGGGCAGGAAATTCTTAAAACATTTAGGTTAACCATATCACAGTCTGGCCAAGAGAAAACTTTATTCTCAGAGTCATCTTTGTCTAGTTATCTCACTTTTTAAACTTTTCAGCGAATTAGTTATCAAGTCCTGTCCGTTCTACCTTTTGAAACTGTCCACTTCTCTCAATCTTCACTGACTTCTTGCCTAGGACATTGTCATTTCTCTTTGGATTATTGCAAGTCTTCTAACTGGCTTCCTAACTCAAGTCTTACTTTCTATAATGGATACTTGTGTTGAGTGCCCAGTAGCCATTTCTGATTCTTCTTGGCAGTGGTACCCCAAATTTGCTTTGGGAAACACCCTTATTCTATTCTTAGCCATGTAATTTGAGTAGGATTTAACCTCACCCTCAGTTCCAGGAATGGGTTTTGGTTATGCCAGATCTTACTGAATTCCTATTAAATTAGTGAATTTATTAATTCACTTGGTGAATTCATCCACACTCTTCACCATATTGATTATTTAAGGCCAATGAGACACAATAAAATGTGCATGGAGGGCTTCCAGGTAGGACGTTTCTTGCTCTGAAAGGGAGTTCTCTCTTTCTGTTCAACATGAACAAGGGAAAGGGAAACTGTTGGCAGCTATCTTGAAATCATGAAGGGAGCCAACCTTATGAAGTAGACAATGCAGAAATCAAACAAGAGACATGGAAAGAGATGATGTCATAGTTTATCATTCCTCTGAACTTTTCACTTACATAAGCCAATAAACTTGTCAATTGGTTAAGCCACTTTTGGTTAGGTTTTCTACAATCTATAGCCCAAAGCATCTCAACTATTCTCTCTTTCAATCTATTTTTCATTCTGGATTCAGAACCAATCATGTAAGCTCTCAGAGAGGAAGAGAACAAATCACTAGACAGTGAAATGAAGGATTGTAGAGAGGTACCTTACAATGTTATGGTTTGAATCTGAAATGTCTCCCAAAGGCTCATATACTGAAAACTTGGTTCTCAATGCAGCAATGTTGAGAGGTGTGGCTTTTGGGAAATGATTGGATCATGATGTCTCGGATCCATCAAGGGATTAATCCATCAATGGGCTCATAACTGAATGGACTATTGGGAGGTAATGAAACAAACCTAGCTTAAATGTCAACCTAATGGTACTGATGTTAAAAATCTGGGTATCTTGAGCTAAATTCCAATTTAGATAGGTAGGACTAAGAGAGGAAATGTGAAATCTGACAGCCCAAATAGTGTGCCTTTCAGGTCAATTTTGACTGACTTTCCTTACTTAATGTGCTATGTTAACTCCTCCATGTCTATGCCCGTTGTCTATCATTTTGGAATTTCTTATTTGTTATTTCAACAAATGTTTATTCACTATCTCCTTTATTTATGCATTGCTATAGATGTGTGAGACAGGATGAATAAAATGTGATCTTATAAGGAATCTACAGTCTAGGTAGAGAGATACATGTGTAAACAAATAAATTATAATACTAATATTGTGATAAGTGCTAGAAGAAAATAGTGATTATTGCTTTCTTCAAACATGAGTTATTATTAATCAGGAGTCTCTCAGTTGCAAGTGATAGAAACCTAATATCAAACAGCCTAAGCAGAAAATAAAATCTATTTGGCTCATGTAATTAGGAATTCATGGATATAGGTGAATTGAAGGACTCATATAATATTGTTGGGTCTCTGTATTTCTTTCTGGGTTTATTTCTTGCTGTTTGGGCCTCATTTTCTTCTTCCAAAGTCGACTTAAAGTGGATCCTGAGATGCCACCACCATTATGAGGGAACTGGGTGTCTGCCCCTCCCTGGGCCTGTTGGCTGCCATTGGCTCAAAGTTAAGTTTCCCTCTGTGAATTGTCCTTAGACAAAGGGAGCACCTCCCCCAAAGTTATGTCTCCTCCCTTGGGGCAGCATTCATCTGAAGCAGGTCAGTGAGGGATACAAAGCTTGACCTCTTGTCTTGATTTGGGGCATAGCTGAAGGGCCAGCCAAGCTTTAGAGTTACCCATGGGATTAGGCAAGTGGTCTGAAGAACTTGAGAAGGTCTGACTATTGGCAGAACAGTTCTATGGAGAAGAGAGTTGAGTTTACTTTTTTAATTTCAGAGATATGAGGAAGAAATAGAGCAAGGTAAAGAGTAGAAAATACAAGCTGGGCAAGGTGGCACATGCCTGTAATCCCAGCAGCTCGGGGGGCTGGGGCAGGAGGATCATGAGTTCAAAGCCAAGTTCAGCAACTTAGCAAGGCCCTAAGCAATTCAGCAAGACCCTGTCTCAAAATAAAATATGAAAAAGGGCTGGGGATGTGGCTCAGTGGTTAGGCACCCCTGGGTTCAATCCCTGGTACCAAAATAAATAAATAAATAAATAAATAAATAAATAAATAAATAAATAAATAGAGTGGGAAATACAAAATGAAATAAAAAGACTGTTTCAACTGGTGAAGGACCAAGACTCTTGCCCTATAACCTCACCTTGGGGACTCTGTTAAAGCTTCATCAATTGTTTGGGTGCAAGTGGGATATGTGGGGTGTGTGTGTGTGTGTGTGTGTGTGTTTGTGTGTGTGAGAGAGAGAGAGAGAGAGAGAGACAAGAGAAAGAGAGACCAGTGAAGAGACTGGTCTTCCCCTTTGGTCTAGGATGGGATGGAACCATAGAGCGTAGGAATATTTAGGAGTTCAGAGATGTAGTTCTGAGGTCATAAGTCCTAGAACTTTGCACAAATAGTGGATAGAGCTACGAGCTCTACAGGGTCTAAGGTGTAGCTGGTAAATATGGCCATATTTGTCATAGCAACAAATATCTTGGTGAATAAAGAATAATTTCTCCAAACACTTCAGGAACTAGTAGTAAAACTAATCAATGCCAGTAAAAGACAATATAACAAAATAAATGTAAAATGCTATGGGTATAGGCAGCTCCTTATCCACTAATCAATTTTTTAATACATTTATTTATTTTTATGTAGTGCTGAGGATCTAACCCAGTGCTTCACATGTGCTAGGTAAGCTCTCTATCACTAAGCCACAACCTCACTCCTAATTGATGTATTTTTTTAAAAAGACATATTTTAATAAGTTATTACAGAGCTTTATAATATAGAAAAAAACTGAGAGATTAAGTTAAACCTGAAGCTACTATAAGGAAATGAAATAGGAAGAAAAACTGGAAATCAATTGTCTATTAAAAATTTAAAAACAAATATGTTCATCCATTCATCACAGCAGATAGAAATAGTAGAAATTCTAGGCTCCAATTAAAAGTGTTCCTATGATTTGTTAACTGAAAAACAAATGAATAGGGGTAGCAAAGATGGTGGAATGAGATGGACATCACTACCCTAGGTACATGTATGAGGACACGAATGGTGTGAATCTATCTTGTTTACAACCAGAGAAATGGAAAATTGTGCTCCATATGTATACTATGACTTGAAATGCATTCTTTTGTTTTAAAAAATAAAAATAAATAAATTTTTTAAAATGAAAAAATAAATTTTAAAAAAAACCCTATCAATTGAAGAAGTACCTTCGTATGAGAATTTATTACTGTGGATGTTAAATCTGATCAGAAAATAGACAAAGAAATTAATTCCTGAAGAACCATGTCTATCCCTCTTTTGAGGTTTTTTGATGGTGTGACTTGACCTGTAAAAGCGTAAATCTGAACTGAAAATAAAATAGCAAATTAAGAGAGCCATCTACTGGCGGTTCATTGAAAACTGTTTAACTCATTAGGCTTCTATGCCAAATATCCTCCTATATGTAACTCCGTGAACAACTCTGAATAAATTTAATCTACCCAACCTTCATACTGCATTTTGTATGAAGGAGGATATATTTAATGTAATATTACAATTTGTAATACAGATATCCACATTTAGAAATTATTACTTGAAATTTGGCTAACTTTGGGGGGCTGATATTGTAGCTCAGTGGTAGAGTACTTGCTTATCAGGCATGAAGCTCTGGGTTCAATCTCCTGAACTGCAAGTAAGTAAATAAATAAATAAATAGATAAATAAGTAGCTTGTCTGTTACACTAAGAATTGTGATAACAAGATTGTAATATTTAGTAAAGTGAACATATAAAAGCAAACAACATGTGCCCAGCACTGATTTATGTATTTTATGGATTCTTGTAATCTTCACAACACCCTATAAAGTAGATACTACTCATTTTGCAGATGAGGAAATTGAGCATAGAAAAATTAGGTATCTTGCCCAAAGACATTATTCTTGCCACTTTTATTCAACATAATATGAGAAGTTCTAGCCAGGGCAATTAGGTAAGATAAAGAAATGAAAGATACCCATATTGGAAAGGAAAAAGTAAAACTATCTATTTGCAGATAAATATGATCATATGTATAGAAAATAAGTCTTAGGAATTTATTAACAATTATTAGAATTAATAAGTAAGTGTAAGCAAGGTGGTAGGATACAGGATTAATATGCAACAATCAATTATTTTTGTATACACTAGTAATGAATAATTTGTAAATTAGAGAAGATTTAAATAAATGAAAAACATTTGTGCGGATGGGAAGACTTAATATTGTTGGGATGGCAATACTCCTGAAACTGAGCTACAAACTTAAGCAATTCCTAATAAAATTTAAACTAGCTGTGTTTTGTTTATTTGTTCTTATTTTTTATTTTGTTTTGTTTTGCAGAAATCGGCAAGATTATCCTAAAACCTCTATGGAAATGCAAGGTATTCAAAATAGCTAAAACTGTTCAATCCCCAGTATGGAAGTAAAAGCCCAAACTGTCTTGAAAACAGCAAGGTCAAAGGGCTCACATTTTCCAATTTAAAACCCCACTGAAAAGCTACAATAATCAAGACAGTGTGGTACTGGCAGAAGGACAGACATTTATATTCACAGACTAGAATTGCAAGTCCAGAAATACTTCTATAATTCATTGGCAAGTGTTTTTCAATAAGGATGCCTACATAGTTTGGTGAGGAAACAATAACAAATAATGGTGGGACAACTGAATATCTACATGAAATAGAAAGAAGTCTCACCTCCTACCATATGTCACTGGAACTCAAAATGGATGAAGGATCTAAAAGTAAGTGCTAAAATGATAATGTTTTATCTTTCTGACTAGCAAAAAAAATGTGTATAATTACATACTGAAAAAATTTTTAAAAATTTATGGTTTTTATGATTGAGTGTCATGAAAATATCAAAGATGATTGAGCTTAATTATTATTGTGCATGTCCTGTAATGGGTTGGCAATATTTAGGTTAGTAATAAAAGAAAGATATGCATAATTTATAAATGATTGCATGCTATATTAGCTTTCTAGAGTTATCATAAAACATACCAAAAAGTGAGTGGCTTAAACAACAGAACTTTTTTCTCTCCTAGTTCTGGAGGCTGGAAGCCTTGGGATCAAGGCATCTATAGGCCATTCTAACTCCTTGAGGGGAGAATGGTCTCTCTTGTAGCTTCTTGGTATTTCCTTTGTTTGTGGAAACATAATTCAAATTGCCACGTGGAGTTGTCCCTAAGTACATGGCTCTGTCTCCACATTTCTTCTTTTCTAAGGGCACTAGTCAGACCACCCTACTGCAGTAATCTCATCTTAACGATTTTTTTTTGGGAACTGGGGATTGAACTCAGGGTTACTCATCTACTGAGCCACATCTCCAGCCCTGTTTTGTGTTTTATGGAGAGACAGGGTCTCACTGAGTTGCTTAGCTTCTCACTGCTGCTGAGGCTGGCTTTGAACTTGATTCTCCTATATCAGCCTTCCAAAGTGCTGGGATTACAGGCATGTGCCACCATAACTAATTATATCTGTAATTAATTACTCTATTTCTAATTAGGGCCACATTCTGAGATATTGGGAATTAGGACTTCAGCATGATTTTTTTTCTTTCTTTTTTTTTTTTTTGGTGCTGGGAATTGAATCCAGGGCCTGAGCACAAGTCTTACCAATGACCTGTACCCCAGCCCTAACATGAATATTAGGGAAGAACACAATACAACCCATTGTTAGGTCAGAGGCAGATGCAGACAACCACCTCATGCCCACAGCACCCATCAGCTGCCTCGCTCCTGGTGGCCTGCAGCCACCCCGGGGTGGCCCCCTCGGGCGCCGGGCCTGGGGCCACACTCCCACTCCCTGCTAGGTCTGGCTGTGTACAGGCCCTGCCATAGCGCCCGGCCCCTGGGGCACTTTCTGAAAGTTCCTCGCTCTCTCTCTCTCCTGCTCCGCGAGGCCGCAGCCTTGTCTGCCGCCACTGCCCCGAGCAGCTAGCCTGCACAGAGCACACCCACACAGCCACCATCAGTCCCGGGCGCCAACCCCAGTACGCATGCTCCGAACAGGCCAACATGGCAGCCCCCAGTAGCCTATACGGAGAAACAGCGAACCTCCGACATGAAAACCGCCATGACTCCCGCTCATCCCCGGAAGGACTCTGACCTCACCAGTCTCACCTAACCAATCTCAGAGGACGCTGGACTCTAGACCAACACCTCTTCCTGCCCCAGGCCCTTCCCTTCCTGCCTTAGGCCTTCCTTTTCCGGATGGGGGGACCCTTTAAGTTCTGTATGCCATGAGGCTCCAGCGCCATTTTCTGCCCGCTCAAGCCTGGTGACAGGGGGGAGGGTGGCCCCGGAGCGTTCCTCCCAGAATAAAGCCTGTTCCGGTCCTTCTGGTCATTTGGCTTTATACCCATAACATATGTTTATTCAACAGGACTAATTTTCTTGCCTTCATTTCAGCATATTGCTCTCATCAAGATTTTCACATAAATTTTATTCTGTTTTATAATGGTCTAAAGGATTAAAACGTAAAGACTGCTTACCGCAGTCACCATAGACAACTGTTGCAAATACCATGCTAATTCATCAGTGCCTCCAAACCACAAATTAGAATATGAAAAGTAGCAAGAAAGTAGGTACTTGGTCCTAATGGGAAAGGATTCTTTGCTATGTGAGAATCCATTACATTCATACTATATGAAGGAGGTTTGACAAGTTTCTTGATTATAATTGAGGGCCATTTTAAATAGCAAAATCACCAAGAAAAAGCACAGGAATGTGAAAAACATGGCATTAAATACACTGTGAAAGGGGCACTTATTTACAATATGAGAACAGAAAGAAGAAAGCAAAGCCTGGCCCTTTGTGATCTCATCTGAGAACATGTACAAGACACTCAATTTTTTTACAGCTTTGTACATATGAATGTCTGCAAATGACATGGAAAGAGCCACAAATATTGATCTTGTGTTGCAAACAATCTTTAGTAAGTAGGTGAATTTGTACATACAAAATCTGTGAATAATGAGAATCAACTGTAATTGTAAAACTTATCTGAATGAATACGCCATCAACGGCAGACCACCACAATATTCCCATTCTGCTTAAGATATGGTCACAATCCATAGTTACAAACACAGAAGACAACAATTTATCAAGAATGAGGTGGCAGCCAGGCATGGCGGCACATGCCTCTAATCCCAGCTGCTCAGGAGGCTGAGGTAGGAGGTCGAGTTCAAAGCCAGCCTCAACAAAAATGAGTAACTAAGCAGCTCAGTGAGACCCTGTCTCCAAATAAAATATAAAATAGGGCTGGGAATATGGCTCAGTGGTTAAGTGCCCCTGAATTCAATCCCAGTACCCCCCCAAAAAAGTGAGATAGCAAATATGAGAATTTAGAAACTCAAGAATATCTGGAAATACAATTATGCAATAGGAAATGTGAAAAAAAAATTTTGAAAATCATTTTTAAAATAAAAAAAAACAAAGGAGAGAAAAATAAGATTATTTTAAAAGACCAGGTAGATTTGAAGACCAGGCAGAACTTCTAGAAATAAAAATATAGTCAATTTAATTTCAAAAGTCAGTAGAGGGCTGGAGTTGTGGCTCAGTGGTAGAGTGCTTGCCTAGCACATGTGAGGTACTGGATTCAATCCTCTGCACCACGTAAACATAAATAAATAAAATAAAAGTATTGTGTCCATCTATAACTTAAAAAAATTAAAAATAAACACATAAAGGCATTCTGTTCATCTACAACTACAAAATTTTTTTTAAAGTCAATGGAAAAGTTAAACAGTAGACTAGCAACTGAAAAAAGAATTACTGTATTTGAATATAGATTAGAAGTGACCAACTTTAACCAATGCAGAAATCAAAATAGAAAATCACAAAATAAATACAAATTAAAGTCATAAGTCTTCCTTATATGCATACATATATGCATGTATTTATATGTATTATAGCAAAAATAAAATATTTGGCTTAATTATCTTGATAATTTGTTTTGAACATTTTTCATGTTGTTAATTATGCTTCTAAAATGTAATTTTAATTGGTTATATTATATTCCATTTATATTCCATTGGCATATTATAATTTACTTAGTCATTCCCTATATTAACTATTTCAATGATTTCCAAACTTATTATTTAATAAATACTGCTGTAGCCAGGTGCAGTGGTGCATGCTGTAATCCCAGCACTTTGGGAGGCTGAGACAGGAGAATCGCAAGTTCAAAGCCAACCTCAGCAACGGCGAGGTGCCAAGCAACTCAGTGAGCCAAGCAACTCAGTGAGATTCTGTTTCTAAATAAAACACAAAATGGGGCTGGGGATGTGGCTCAGTGGTCGAGTGCCCCTGAGTTCAATCCCTGGTACCAAAAAAAAAAAAAAAATACTGCTGTAGTGCATATTTTTGTACATGTTTTTTGGATTGTTTACTTACATAGAATAAAGTTTTAGACATGCTATACTTAAGGTATTCCATCCATTTTTAAACACATATTAATACATAAACACATTAGTACATATTTCATCTGACTCTTAGGGAAGTTTTACCAATTTACATTTTATTCAATGTTGTGTAAGTGTATTCATTTTCGTATCTTTCTCCAATGGTGGAGTATTAGTGCCAGTTTTAAATTTTACTGGATATAAAATGATATCTTTTTGCTTTAAAGATCATTGCTTTAGGTACTGTTGAGGTCATGAGCATCTTTTAATCATTCAAACACTATAGAAAGGGATGGTAACACTAAGAACACTCATCAGGTGGCAATTTTAGTGAATTTATCAGATTCAAAGCCTGATCCTCAAATCTTTGTAGGTTTGAATATATGTCCCCCCTCCCTTAACAAACAGAAAGACTCAAATACTAGATTTATAGAGACCACAATAACCATTAAAACGGTGATTTTTTAGTTTTAATGAGAAAGTAAGTTGTAAAGAAATGTAGATGGTCAGTGAAGGAAGACAACTCTTTAAAAATCTTTAAAAGTAACAGAGAGGAAAGAGCCACCAAGTAGCTAAAGTCTGGTGAGGGATGAAGGAGGCTTTTCTGGAGGTTCACTCATTGAATCAATAAATATGTGCCCAATGGCAATTGTCAACTTACTACTATGCCACTTACTATAAATTGTTTCATAAAGACCAGAAACTTATGTTTATAAATTTAGTATTAATTTTGAATATTACTGTTTGTACATTAAAAAATGAAGAATTAGTATATTATTTAACCAATGTTTATTCTTTTTTTAAAATATTTTTTAGTTGTCAATGGACCTTTATTTTATTCATTTATTTATATGTGGTGCTGAGAATCGAACCCAGTGCCTCATGCATGCTAGGCAAGCACTCTACCACTGAGCCACAATCCCAGCCCCAAACTGTCTTCCACAATGACTTCACCAGGTAAGATTGCTATCACCAATGAATAAGAGTTTCAATTTCTCTACATCCTCACCAATACTTTTTCCTCTTTTTGGCTGTAAGGAGGATCAAACCCAAGTTATTGCCATATCCAACTCATGAATATTTACTTGTATAAAATAAGAAATCATGAAGATTCCTTCTAAGTGTTTTAATTCTTATATTTTAGACTTTGATCAACTTTCAGTTAACTTTTGTATAGAGCGTGATATAATGGTCCAACTGAAGAGACTATGCTTTTGGCATATAGTGGTATTATATTTCCTCCCAATTCCTCCCAATTCTCCTTCTCCTTCTTCTTCTTCCAGTACTGGGGATTGAAACTGGGAGTGATCTGCCCCTTCTCAACCTTTTTCTTTTCTTTTTTTTTTTTTTTTGAGCCAGGGTCTTGTTAAGTTGCCCAGGCTGGTCTGGAATTTGTGATCCTCCTGCTTCAGCCTCCTGAGTAGCTGGGATCACAGGTGTATGCCTCTGATGAGGACTGAGGGTAAGTATCACTCCCCTGAACCTATAAGAAGGAAGGATAAGTTCCTTTATAGAAGGATATGAGCCTTTGTAAATAAACCAGTTATGCTCTCTGCTGCAAAGTCTCATCAAAGGTATACATATACAGGCTAGCATGAAGCTCAGATCTATATAGGATTTACGTTATGAAGCTTCCAGGCTAACAAATACTAATCTATGTTCCTGTCATCCTTGGTGACATCTTTTTGTGTTTTCACCTGTGTTTTACTTTTCCCCCTCCAAAAATCTTTCCATTCTTTCTTTGATGCTTTAATTCACCACGTTCTGATTCTCCTCAGAGAATTCCTGCTGTGCCTCCTTTTTTAAAAAAATACCGCGGCTGGGGTTGTGGTTCAGTGGTAGAGCACTTCCCTGGCATGTGTGAGACCCTGGGTTCGACCTCCGCACTGCATATGAATGAATGAATGAATGAATGAATGAATGAATGAAAAGATCCATTAACAACTAAAAATATTTTTAAAAAAATACTGACTCTACCCTGAAGATATTGTCTCTGCAACCCTCTTGACTTTATGTTTTGTTGTCTTTTTGGGCCACATTTATTCATGAACACTGGGCCCAGAGATGAGTTCAGTTTTCTTTTCATTCTTCAATGCTGTATCTAGAGCAGTAGTCCCCTGCTCTTGGTTAAAAACACTGTTTCTTTGAAGAGTTCCATGACATTTGCACACACTGTTCTCTACCATACCTCATCTTTCTCATCTGTTGACCTCCTTGTTATTAGCTTAGATTCCCACTCAAATGGCTCACAGCCCTATCCATGTCCATGGTTTCAACTGTTATTGAAAGGTAATGAGTATCAAAACTATATATTCAGGGGTTGAGGTTGTGGCTCAGTGGTAGAGTGCTTGCCTAGCACACGTGACGTGCTGGGTTCGATCCTCAGCACCACATAATAATAAATAAATAAAATAAAAGTATTGTGTCCATTTACAAGAAAAAATATTTAAAAAAAACTATATATTCAGCTCAACTTTTCCCCTTAAGCTCCATATATAACTGCCTGCTGAGCCTAGCCACCTGACAGCTTTTAAACATTTCTAACTTCACATGTAGAAAAGTGAAAAGCCAGAAACCTGGAAGTCTCCCTTGCTTCCTTCTCTCACTCTCACCTCCTCTTGATTCTATTATCTTAATATCTTCAACTTGTCTTTTGCTCTTTTCTTCATTTCTATTGCATTTCAGATTTCCCATTTTAAAAAAGCTAAATTAGAAATATGATCTTCTAACTGGCCTTGCCAACCTAATCCATTCTTTCTACTGCAACCAGAAACTTAAAATGTAATCTGATCATGTCACTCTTTAAGTGGTTCCCTTCATGTTCAGGTTAAAGTTCAAGGTCCATATCATTGTACATAATAGCTCCATTCTGTCTTTCCAGACATATGTCATATCATTCCCCAATCCATAATTGTGTTCCAGCTATAATGAACTCATTGATTATCTTAAAGTGGTTGAGTTTCCCTCTTCTGCAGCTGGCTATTTCTTATTTTTATCATTTAAGTTATTTCAGGAACTTCCTCCTCTGGGACCCCTCAAATTGAGAGTAACAAACCTTTCTTGTTTAATACATTGTTCATACCTCTACCACAGCATTTATCACACTGTATTGTCAGGCCATAAACTTCATATCTGAATTCTCTTTATATTCCCAGAACAATTGTGGGTGTTTAGTAAACATTAGTTGCTTTGAAAAGATCCTGTACAGCATTTCAAGCCTAAGGTTTTCTTTGTAGTACTTGCTGAAGCATGGCAATCAAAGGAAAAAGAAGATAGAATAATATTCATAAAGGAAGAAATGTGAATTCACTGAAAATGCTTTCAAAAATCACAGGAGCACTTTGGGAGGCTGACACAGGAGAATCGCGAGTTCAAAGCCAGCCTTAGCAACTGCGAGGCACTAAGCAGCTCGGTGAGACTCTGTCTTTAAATAAAAGAGAAAAACAGGGCTGGGGATGAGGCTCAGTGGTTGGTTCCCCTGAGTTCAATCCCTGGTACACAAAAAAAATCATAGGGATCCTGTGCATATTTGCATAGGTGAAGTGGACAGTGGAGAGAGATGGAGATTGAAGATATAGTAGAGGGGATAGAAGTAAGGTCACTTGGAAAGGAGAAAAGGTTTTCACCATATTTTCTTCAAAATAATTTTTTAGCCTTGAAGAACCTGCAAGTTATTTATCTTATGAATTCAGCTTACCACAATATAATATTTCCAATGAAGCATTCAAGCTACACATTTACTTATTCAATAGTTCATTCATCTTTTCTGAGTCCAGGAGGAAGATGGATAAGAAGTATACTTTGTAGAAGTTAATCATTAAAAGTTTACTTACAAAAATCTGGTGCTGCATCACTATCTATGTTCCTAGATGACTGGCACACTTTTCAATTGTGCCAGTATGCCTGGGATAAAATGATATTTAGAAATCTCACGTACACACACACACACACAGAGAGAGAGAGAGAGAAGAGAAGAGAAAGAGAGAAAGAGGGTAGTAAATTGCTTAGTAAATGATTGTTGAATGCAACATTCTGCTTGATAAAATATTCTGGTTTTAGCAGTTATTATATAACCTGAATTACTATTTTTTTTTTAAAAAAGCTCAGGTATTAGAAATAACTTACATTAAAACACAATAGGCCAAGGGCAGTGGCACATGCCTTTAATCGCAGCAGCTCAGGAGGCTGAGACAGGAGAACTGCAAGTTCAAAACCAGCTTCAGCAATAGTGAGGTGCTAAGCAACTCAGTGAGACCCTGTCTCTAAATAAAATACAAAATAGGGTTGGGGATGTGGCTCAGTGGTCAAGTACCCCTGAGTTCAATTCCTGGTACCAAAAACAAAAACAAAAACAAAACCACACACACACACCACACTGGTATATTACTCAGCCTTAAAGAAGAATGAAATTACGGCCTTTGCCGGTAAATGGATGGAGCTATATCATGCTAAACAAAATAAACCAATTCCAAAAAACCAAAGGCCAAATGTTTTCTCTGAGATGCTGATGCTAATTCACAATAAGAGGGGGTGGGCGCTAGGGAAGAATAGAGTTACTTTAAGAAGAAGAGAGTGAAGTGAGGGTAGGAGATAGGGGATAGGAAGGATAGTAGAATGAAAAAGACATTATTTAGTACCTTATGTAGATATATGATTGCATGACCAACGTGATTTTAAACATGTACAATCAGAAAAATGAGAAATTATTCCCTATTTATGTATGATATACAAAAGTGCATAAATGCATTCTACTGTTATGTATAACTAATTAAAACAAATGAAAAAAAAACACATAGCATGAATGAAGAGGGAGTTTCTGGTCCTCTGTCACAACTGAGAACTCCCATAAACACTAATAGTTACTCTGTTCAACACACTAGTTACTCCGTTTAAAGTATTGTTTGTAGTGCTGAGAGCAACACAGATGTTTAAGATGCAGCTCTTGACTTTTAGAAAGTTGTTAGCTAGTATAGATTTACAATTAACCAAATGCACAAGTTATGAAGTTAATGTTAGATATATTTTACTTTGTTTCCCATTCTGCTAAAGCTGTTCTCTCTACTTTTCTTTTTCCTTTAAATCTTTCCTAATTATCAAACTTACCTGGGCTTCAGAAACAGCTCAGAGTGCTTAGAAGTGCTTTGCCCCTAGGAGTACTCATCATTTATTTGTTAAACTTTTAACAGTTTGATCAGTATTAACTCTGGTGTAGCTGGCAATTGGCTGAACTGGAAAGTCCAAGATACACTTAGAGGAGAGAATAGTGCTGAGTACTGCAGCTGCGAGAATCTCTAAAAACATAAAACAAAGTCTGTTACATAAATTATGTACTCTTTAAATGCTCTTCCACGTTCATTTACACAACTGGTCATTGAGACTGCTTTAGAAATATGTTTATCAAATATTTAGCATATTTTAAAAGCTTCCTTAATATCACTAATAAGTGGATGCAATTATGTGTTTGTCTTCTATAAACACTTATAAATATCAGATAACCTAATTATAATTTATTAACACTACCTTTGAATCACTCCAATGAAAATTTTCCCTCAATGCATTCATATTGTTTGGTGCACAAGTTTGGAAAACAGCAGATTGTTTTCCATGATCACAGATTTTAAATATTTACTTGCTAGTGCTGCATAATTTATCACACTGGAGTTGGAAAGCAGTTTGTATGGTAGCTGGAGCTATGTCAGTATTATAGAATATAAGGTCCCTCTGTGACTTGCACGTAAAGTTGTAAAAATGAAAGGTATTCTACTTCTTTTTTTAAATATTTTCAGTTGCAGATGCATATGATACCTTTATTTTATTTATTTATTTTTATGTGATGCTGAGGATTGAATGCATGCTTCACACATGTGAAGCAAGCACTCTACCACTGAGCTACAACTCCAGCCTTCTACTTTTTTCTAATCAGTTAAAATTTGTTTTGCTATAAATCCACAGAAACCTGATGCTTATGTTATTCACACAATTTAATTTTGTATAATTATCACATAATTATTTTATGAATCCAAGTACTGTTAATACAATAAATAAAAAAGTGCATTCTTGTCATCCAATTATTTATGCAATTTATAAAATGTCATCCAGATGGCTTGTTAGATGTATATTATTTCTCCTAAATAATCACAAAACGTTCTGTATTTCTATATATGGAATCACAAGCTATGTAAATAGGCAAGAAGATGGTTACTTTGTTTGCTCATTCTAATAAATGTTCCGTTTGTTATTTTGTACTCTGATTGGTTATTTGATTGCACCACCCCATGAATGAAACAAAATAGCTCTAATCTAGTTACCTGTTTTTGTGAGAATAATGAAAATAAACAAATTCACATTTGAAAATGGAAAATAATGGTTCAAGTTTAATCTAGAATTTTTTAATTCTGCATTTTGGAATTTTCATTCCCATGTGGTTTCATAGTCCTGACGTACAGACTATTTTTTTACTTTGAGCTTCTACTATAATTTCCTCTGTATTTTAGGAGAATGTCTGGCAGTAGTTTTTCCAAGAGAGTCTGCGGCACTGCAAACACATACAGGATTATCTTTTTGCTATGATTTAGTAATTCCTTCAACATCTTTTTAAAAAGTGAGGCCCCTTCCAGATTATTGTTTCAATCCTTGAAAAGAATCTGAAAGTGGAAAATGCGTGTGTATGTACCTGGGTGTTTTACAGGTACCTAACCTAGAGTCCTAAATATAGCTTGGCTTGAAGTACCCTTGCAACAGGTTAAGACAATGCTGGTATTTTTATCACAATGTGGCTTGGTTGGAGGTGTAATTGTGCGGGGCAGTGAGGAATGAGGGGCGCTGTGCATACTGGGTCTTGTAGTTCTTGAGCCGAAGGCAAGCGTGATGTTGCGGGGCATGCTGGTAGTTGAAGTCCGATTGTTCAACAGGCACTTTTGACAGCCTAGTATGATTTAGTCTGTTAGAGAGACACTGCTTACAGATGCCCATTCTCCGCTCTACGCTTGTCGCATGGGTGATCGGCGGTTGCTATGAGAGGTAAACCGGTGGGAAGGCGGGATGCAGGAGGCAAGCGGAGCGCAGGCCACCCTTCGCCAGGCTTTGCCCCGGAAGTGGCTGATCCGTGGGCTTGCTGGAGAGGCTGTTCCTCTGACTACGGTGGCCGCGCGGCCGCGGGACCTGTGGCTGCGGCTTCGAGGTTGGAACGTCTGCGTGCGGCTGCTTTGTGGCGGCAGTTGCTAGAGCTGGAGCGTTTTCTGGGTTGGTGGCTCCTGCACATTTGTGCAGTTCTCCAGTCCTTCTCTTTCGGTGAGGGGTCGACTTGAGGCGAAGGGAGTCGAGAAGGTTGGGACTTAGTGTCTTTGACCCCCGAATGACAGGTTTCTTGGGGGGCCCTGCCCTCAGTGGAGACCCCGTGGCCAACAGTTGGGTTTTCCCAACTTTGGCGCCTCCCTCCTCTCTACTTTCATTGTCATTTTGTCTTCTGACTCCTCCTTGCCCTGTCTTGGGCTCCAAAGATAACAAACCGTAAGCCTTCCTACGGGCAGCTCTCTTTCGTTGCAGTTTTCTTAGGCACTGTCTTGTGCCCTGAGCTGTCGCATCTGTTTGGCCCCCTTCCCCATGCCAGTGATCTTCTGGGTCCGTTTCTCTCTGGGGAAAACAAAAGCAAAAACAAATAAACAAAAAACGCGAATCCTTAAGATCTCATTTTCTCATTTCTATTCCATTTTCCCTTCTGTGGTCTCTGTCACTGCTTCAAACTGTAACACATTACCTTGGATATACTGATGTCTTTCCATATGCCATATTAACCTTCCCTAATTTTATTTGATTTTCGCTTTTGAGATTGGGGGTTCAGAATACATTCGTAACATATGATGACCCAGAATTACAACGGCCAACTCTGCTTATCGAATTTATTTTTATTATGGTTTATTATGGCTTACATTTTCGTTTTGTATTATTTTCCTATATGTGGTCCACTACTATCCTAGATTTGAGAATACCTTGTCCTACAGCTTTTTATATTTAAATTACTTAGATAGGAATTTTCTTGTTTTCCATACTGTACGTCCCAGTGGTTTTTTTTTTTAAGCAGTGATTTTGTGTCAGTTGACAGCAGATAGAGGCACAAGGGAGTGATCTTTACTTCTTGCTTGTGATTTGTAATTAGATTATGAGTCATTGGAAGTACCTTGAGGGACTGAAAAGGGCTTAAAGGTAAAATCTATGTCTTTTCTGAGTTTTAAATTGATAAAGCTTTTTCCCTAAACCATGAAGGTTTTCTAATTATTCAGATAATCTGATGCCATATTGAATTGATTATCAATTCACTTGCTATAAAATTTTGAGAACTGTTTAAAGTTAAAAAGTGGACAATATGAAAAGGTATATAAATAAGAAGTTTTAAAGCTATTTATTTGATGCTCTTTTTTCTGTAAAATGGGATGCAAATATGTTGAAAAAGGTATTTGTGATAATTCTTTATGAAGTATTTCTAGATAATTTGATAACTTTGGGAAAGGGCTTTGAGTACTATTCATTAGTGTTTCGTAGACAAAAATTTTTTCCCTAAGGCTAATGCAACTCAAATGAGTTTGCCACTTTTAACTCAAAAGAGTTTGCAACTTCTATTCTTATTATTGCATTATAGATTTTTTATAGTAAGATTATCATTCTTCTTTAACAATACAATCTATACCTGTCCATAAAGTTAAAATTAATACTTGTATTTTCAAGTTAGGATTATTCCTAATTAATCTGAAATGCTTTCAGCTATCCTTACAATTTGGGTCTAAATGTATATTTCAGAGTTAATTAACTTATGGAACTCTTTAATGGAAAAACTTAAGAAGCTAGATATTATTCAAATTTTAAAATATTTTTCCCAATATTCCTGAGTTTCAAATTGATAATTTTCTGAGATTCTGTTAATTTAATAGGCAGTTATTGAATACTTCTTACTCTTTAATATAATCATCAAAACATTCACCAATAAGTGTTCTCTTGTCCTTATCTATACCAGATGCCTTTTTTTTGGGGGGGGGGTAAGTACCAGGGATTGAACTCAGGAGCACTGGACCACTGAGCCACATCCCCAGCCCTATTTTGTATTCTATTTAGAAACAGGGTCTCACTGTGTTGCTTAGCACCTTGCTTTTGCTGAGGCTGGCTTTGAACTGTCCATCTTCCTGCCTCAGCCTCCTGGGCCGCTGGGATTATAGGCGTGCACAGTACCCGGCTTCTATACCAGATGCTTTTGAAGCATTATCTCTATACATTGTAATAGTTCAGTGAGCCACTGAATATTATTTACATTTAGCAAATGAACAAACTAAAGCACGAAGAGTTTATGTCATTCAGTCTAGTTCTTTCTGATTCTTCCCACTATACCACAGTTGCAAAGATTTGTTCTGTACTGTGGAATGTATAAAGAGCATTAATTCATTTATCTTGCTTTTTAGCTTTATGTATTAGATACTCTGCTAGGTGCAGGTGATAGAGCAGTGAACAAAAGAGACAAACAGAAGTCCCTGCTTGTGAGGAGTTTATAGTCTAGCAGAACATATGAAGTATAAACTTTGCCTAAGGAAGCAGAAAGTATTGTTAATAATTGTTAGATTGTATGCATTTTAGAATGTTAAAGTTGAAAAGAAAGATTAACTAGGGAGGGTTTCATGAAAATGAGATTTAATCTGGAATTTCAATAGTGGGCAGGGATTTTGTAGGTAGGAATAGGGAGGAAAGTAATTCCATATGGAAGCATAAAATGAACAAAATTCCTAAGGCTAAATTGTAGGGGAGAGAGATTAGAGAGAGGGGTTAGTAGAGATCTTACCTAAAGTTAAATTTTTTTGAGTATCTGATTTACATCTGCTTCCTCTATTACAGTAAATTCTATAAAGGTAGAAGCTATATTTACTCACTACTACATCATTGTAGCCTAGAAAAGTGCCTAATTAATAAATGCTAAATGATTGAATGTGTGTCAGAGTTTACAATTTTAGTAATAGTCCCAAAAAGACTTTGTTTTCAGTTTTCTTGCAACACAGTAAGTGCACAGTGTTGATTGAATTTGAAAAAAAAAAAGTTTAAGCAAATGAAGTCATGCAACAGCTCAGATGAGAAGTAATGAGGAATTAGATCTAGAGTGATTATATTGAAAATGGATTGGTGAAACCTGTAGGTTCTGTTAATTATTGAATGTTGGGAATGGAATAGTGGCCAAGGAAGAAGAAAGGCTAGATTACCAGATTTGAAGTGAGCGAGCCCCCCGGTGAATTGTGAATCATGAGATTAAAAAATATTCCAAAAAGCATCATTATTTTAGGATTCAGTAAGAGAAAAACTATTGCTAATTAAGCAGATTAAGATTATCAATAGTAAGATATATTTTAATTTCAGAGTTAAATATAAAATTCTGTGATGAAGAATTGATGTCAGAAGGTACTCCTTACAATGATTGATGAGCCTATACACTTTGTTTCTATGTTTTGGGACTATTACTAAAGTTGTCTAACACAGATTCAATCATTTAGCATATATTTATTATTTAGGCACTTTATGATGTAGTTGTGAGAAAATATAGTTTCTACCTTTATAGAATTTACTCACAGAATTTACAGTAACAGGGGAAGCAGACGTAAATCAGATACTCAAAGAAATTTAACTTTACAATTGTGTTGTGATAGAAAAAGTATTTGATATTATTTATTCAGAGGAAGAACTGATTATCAAGGGGAGAAGACTGATTGGAGTAGCCCCCTGAGAGATAGTTTTAATCTAGAGAAAGTGGTAGTAAAGTGTAAAAGATGGTTAGAAGTGAATGGGTTGCAGAGATGTTTGAGGTAGAACTGGGAATTACATAGATATGAAAGGTGAAGAGAAAAAGATGTCATTGGCTACCCCTAGGTTTTTGTCTTATTTAACTGGATGGATTGTGGTGAAATTCACTGAGAGACAGAACATTGAAAGAGGATCAGGTTTAGGGGGACATGCTTTGCTTATTAAAATTATTTTATTGTGGCAGTAGTGTTCAAGATTAATTTCTTAGTTATTTTTCCTTTTTGTGTCATTGTTTCAGTTTAGTATGTTTCTCCTTGAATGAAGAAGAATGAAGTTCTAGATGAAAGCATCTGGAAAAATGTTGCTGTCTATTTTGAACCTATGTGTAGCATTTTAAAATCATATGTACCAATAGGTACTGAGTAATACAATTAAGTATAATTATTTTACTTGGGATTTGGTGGTAAACTGGCATCTGGTTAAATTCTAACTTCTCTTACTTGGTGCATATGTAAATATAAATGTACATTAGGGAAAACACATGCTTTTGATTTTTGAGGTGTCTCATGTATGTAATTATTGATATCTATTGAATCAATACAATCAGTTTAAATTTTACATTTCATAGTGAAGTGACAGAATATAATGTATGGAACAAAGATCATGGGCTTTGGAGTCAGCCTACTTGAATTCAAGATCTCTTGGTATTTCTAGCTGTATGATTTTACAGAAGTTATATAGCTTTTCCAAGATTTTTTGTTTTATTGATAAGTTGAGGATAATAGTAGTACTTGCCTTATCTTTGTTGTGAGGATTAAATGAGATGATATATGTATATGGGTTAACCACATTCTTGGTACAGAATTTAAGTGATTAGTACTGTTATTATCATAGCCATACTGGGTGTGAGATCATCTGGACTTTTGTGAGAATGTTTTAGTTTTAGGTCTCTGTATGAAGTAAAGCTTAATTTGGGAAAAAATTTCTTGGTATTTGTATTTGGGGAAAATAATATATAAGATAGTTTTGATTATTGACTGTTGTCTTAGATGAGTCAGCATGCGTCACCTTTCAGGGAATACTCAGCAGAGATTATGTTTAGTCTCCCGCTATCATAGAGAACTGATGGTGGGCCTGGCGCCATGGCGTAAGCCTGTAATCCCAGTGATTTGGGAGGCTGAGGAGGGAGGCTGAGGCAGGAGGATCGTGATTTCAAAGCCAGCCTCAGCAATCCAAGGCTCTAAGCAACTCAATGAGACCTGTCTCTAAATAAAATACAAAATAGGGTTTGGGGATGTGGCTCAGTGGTCGAATGCCCCTGAGTTCAATCCCTGGTACCCCCCCCCCCAAAAAAAAAACAACTGGTAGGGGATTGGTTTGTGATTATACGATTACTCATTATTTGTTAAAATAATTACATTTATTTTTAGCCATACCTTTTGAACTTATACTCCTTTTAGCTCTTCTGGGTAGGGTGAAGAAGTGGCTAGGCTTTATAAAGTCTGATCAATTGTTCTAAAGTCAACTTAACTTTCACCCTACTTTTTTCCTCCAACATTTTTTCTTTTAAAGTTTCAAACCCATAATAAGGTGTTTGAAAGATTTAGTACTACAAATATATGTACTTTATATCCTTCACCTAGATGCATTAGTTAACACTGTGCCTCATTTGGGCTCACACTTGCTGTTGCACAAGTGCTCTCTGTATTTAAATGTACCCGTATACTTTTTTTCTTACTGAACTGTTGGAAAGTAAGGTGGAGACATAGTAGTACTTCACCCCAACTACTTCATCAAGCATCTTCTAAGAACTCGAATATTCTCCTACATCAGTAACTCCTTTAGCATACCCAAATAATTTAACCTTCATATGATATTATCTAATGTACAGTACATATTAAGAATTAGATTTTAACCGGACGTGGTGGTGCACACCTGTAATCCCAGCACTTTGGGAGGCTGAGACAGGAGAGTCACAAGTTCAAAATCAGCCTCAGCAACGGTGAGGTGCTAAGCAACTCAGTGAGACCCTGTCTCTACATAAAACACAAATTAGGGCTGGGGATGTGGCTCATTGGTTGAGTGCCCCTGAGTTCAATCCTCAGTACCCGCCCCCCCTTCAAAAGATTTTTTCCAAATATCCCAATAGTGCATTTAAAATATACTGAATCCAGTCAGAGATCATAAATTACATTTGATTGTCATATATCTGTTTTCTTTTATTTAGAGCATTCTCTACCTTCTCCCTCCCTGCTTGCTCACTCCCTCACCTCTCCCGTCCGCTCCTCTCCTTTCCTCCCTCCCTCCCTCTTTCCTTCCTTCCTTCCTTTCTTTCTTCCCTTCCTCCCTCCCTCCCTTCCTTTCTTATTTATCTTTAAAGACATTGTCATTGGTCAGGCACAGTGGCACATGCCTATAGTCCCAGATACTTGGGAGGCTGAGGCAGGAGGGTTACAAGTTTGAGACCAGCTTGGGCAAATTAGCTGCACCCTGTCTCAAAATATAAAATTTTAAAAAGGGTTGGGGATGTAGTTCAGTGGTAGAGTGGTCCTGGGTTAAATCCCCAATACTACCCCCGACCCACATGCACAAAGAAAATATTCTCATTAGTTAAGAGTCCAGATCAATTCTTTTGTAGACTGCTTCACAAAATTGATGTCTGTTTGTTTCTTCACAATTAGTTTCAGGTTAAATAGCTTTTCCATTCTTACCTAGGTAATGTTATGAACTTTCCATTTCATCATGACATTAGGAATAATATAATGACAGTTTGTTCCATCATTGATGATGTTAAGGTCCATCAGTTAGTTTAGTCTGATTTCTATGTTCTAAAAGCATCATTTCCTTTTTGTTTTTAATAATTAATTGGTGGGGATGATATTTTGAGGTCACGTGGGTATTGTTTTCCAGAGGTTTTTTTTTTCCCCCCTATCCAGTGGTTTTAGCCACTGATAATTCTTGCTCGGATCAATCATTGAATTGGTAGTTGCCAAATAGTGATTTCCCAAATTTGGTCAATTGCAGACCCCTCAGAGTGGTTTCTATGGCTTTTGGATGTAACCACATTTATATGTAAAGCATTTTTTACTCTTTTGTATTATATGATGTCCAGGCTCTCCTGGTACATTCCCTACTTGAGATCTGAAATCATCCATTTTATGATTGAGTCCTGGTTCACTTTAGTGCAAAATGATGCTTAGGAGCCAAGATCTGGGCATTGAATATGCTCATTGCTATTGGGTATCATTGCTTCTCAACCCTTTAAATGGACGGACACACAAAAATTCAGCACTAATTCCTCCTCCCCTTATCCATGTTGGTATCTCCTTTTCCTCACGGAAAGAATTTGGATTCTCAATAATATCAATGTATCTAATCACTTAATTCATCCTATAATCACATAAAATAGTTTTGTAATTACTAGATCATTACTGCCTTCAACAACAAATCTACCAAGTAAAGATTTCTTTGCCTTTAGAATTTTTTGTCCTTTGAGCCGGGCATGGTGGCACACGCCTGTAATCCCAGCACTTTGGGAGGCTGAGACAGGAGAATCTCAAGTTCAAAGCCAGCTTCAGCAATGGCAAGGCGCTAAGCAACCCAGTGAGACCCTGTCTCTAAATAAAACACAAAATAGGGCTGGGGATGTGGCTCAGTGGTCGAGTGCCCCTGAGTTCAATCCCTGGTACCTTCCCACCCCAAAATAATTTTTTGTCCTTGGAATATATCCCTCTAAAGGTATATACAGTAGGTGCTCAAAATTAATTGAATTTTTTTCTGTATGATTATGTTATCAATTTAAAATGTAGTTAAGTTTTTACTAAACTACTCTAACAAACTTTGTAAAAATCAATTGTTTGTAAAAGTACTAAAGTAAACATAACAGTTTAAAACTTTATCATAATATATAGTTACAGGGAACTCTAGAACAGTTATATCATGTGAAGAATATGCAACTTTATCCTTCATAAAGATTTAAACTTGTGGCTCCATTTTCCAGTTGATACATTATTTAAAATTAGGAATGACAAGTGACATCAAATGATTCAATTTGTAAGCCCAAACAATTGTGTTTGTGAACATTTTAAACAATGGTCTTTTATTGACTGATGATACAATTCAGCACTAATCTTTAACAATAGACATAATTGTTGAGAATACTTTAACTTATTCTTAACTAATATGTCTAGTCTTTTCCTGTATACATTTTCAGAATAGAAAGATTTGTTATTTGTATGTCCTTGTTTCTTGTATTTGAAGAAAGCCATTTGTGATTGTTTTACCCTGTAATATTACCCTGTGATTCATGTGTGAATATTCTCATTGGAAGGGGGAATATTTCTCTTTTGTAATACTTTATATCTCTACTGTGAGATATAACCACATTCAGCCGTGTTATGGTACTTATAAACATCTTTCTTATTAGAATGTAAGGTTAATGAGGTTAGGAACCAAGTTTTATCTCCCTTAGTGATCATTTTATCTCCTTTAGTACCTTGTAGAAGTAGCTACTCAAATATTTGACAAATAAATGTGATATTTTATGTTTAAATGTCATGTAGTGTGATTAGCCTTAATAATATGGATGTGCCTTTGTCTTGACAAAAGTAACTAATTAATGATTTGGGAAAGATCTTAATCATATTTACTTGTTACCAACTTCTAAATCACTGTCTCAAACTAAATTCCCCATTTTAACTTTAGCCTTTTCCACCTGCATTCCCTGTTTTTGAGGATGGAACCACTGTTCTCCTTGACTTCAGACTTGAAATCTCAGAGTCACTTTAGTATCTTCTCTTGTGTGTGAGCATATGCATTCATATATTTGTGTAACATTGCTAGTTCTACCATTTCAACCTGTTACCTGTATCTCTTCATTTCTCATCCCCTTATGGTACCCTGACTGAGTCCTTGTTACCATTCTTTTACAGTCTTTGACTAACTGAAGGATTGGGGATATTTAATGTGGAAAAGAGACTGGGGAGGAGGGGTATTAGGAAATATGTTTTTAAATATCAGCTGGGCTGTCAAATGGAATAAAGATTATGAGGACACAAGCAGACTACTTGGTGGAATATATAGGGACAATTTTGGTTCCGTGTAATATCTTTCTAGCAAGTGTAGTTGCTTAAAATTAGTAGGTATTAGGTAGTTAATGTGAATACTCTAGAACAGTTATGTTAGTAGAGAATAAACAGTTTAACACATGATCAGGCTTTTACACTTAAAACTGCATATTCAGTTTAGTACATACTCATTAGGTACTAAGCTCCTTGTTCTAGAAGTGTTTAGTCAGAGGCTGAGGGAGTGCAGTGGGTGAAGATGTTGCAAAGGTCTCATTACTATGTGTTAACCAAGGGTAGTGATTAGTGAATCTAAACCAGAGAACAGATCAGATTTCTTGGGATGAGAGTGATGTTTTTTTCCATCTTTTTAATTTATACATTTTTCTTTTACTCCTCTTCTCCCTCTCCATTCAAGCTCTGATAGATTGAAGTGCATTGTATGGGACTGATGGTCAAGAACTTCTGCTAATACTTAGTTATTAGATGCTTTGTAAGCTCCATTTCAGTTCAGAGATTCTGACATCCTTCATCTGTTAATTATAATTTGTTGATTAAGTGGTTTGACCTCCTGTGTTACTTCTTATCTACAGACTGCATATTTAACAGCTTGAAAAGTTGCATTTTGAAGTGTGGAGGCTCCAAACATTAATAGATACCTAGGACTCATTAGAGGTTTCTAAGATCCTGACATAACTAGCATTTATAAAATGATAGTAAATATTATGTTCTTCTTAGAGATAAGATCAAAGCTTAAGACATGATTGTCTTCAGACAGTCTAGATATCATTAATAATTCTTATTGCCATCTTCAAGTAAATGATTGAGGTCATTTAAACTCCTTATATCCCATTTAGGTTGGTTACGCTGATGACTTTGCACAGCCTGTGAACATGGAGTGTGCAGTGCTGCACAGGTCCAGGTTGTCTGCTGCCAGTCAGGTGTGAGGGTAAGTGTGTGTTTGCTCAATACTTAGTTTCTTTTCTGTTTTACCTATAAGATTTAAGAGAACACCTTAAATTTTATATTTTATTTAGGTCATCTTTATAAAGTGTGCATTGATATGATGTTTTAAATTGGCAGTTATGATCCTGAGATGCCCTAAGAATGTTTATAAGATGTATCCTTGGGATTATCCTGTTAGTCTCTTTGCTGTCAGCCCTTTGTACTTCTTTTTAAAACCTTTTATCTGATCTTACATGTTTTGCCTTTATTGTGTTCTTTTTCTGAATCTTTTGTCTTCATCTCTTACTGCCATCTATGTTGCCTATTAGCTCTAAAAAGAGATTGTCCACATAATAATTACCAATGCTTTCCCTTTCTCATATTTGTGTCCCTCCTTCGCTGCCTTTTTTTTTTTAGCTAAGTATGCTGGGTCTTTAGGAGTCTTTTCAGGAGGATTTACAAACAACATTTTTTAGAGTATGAGTTTACTGCATGAAGATAAAAGAGGGAATAGAAGTGGGGACAATATTAATATTTTTGTAAATAAAAAACTGAGATGCAAAGAAGAAATTAGAGCAAAGATGATGGTTGATAAGGGATTGATATTTGTTGCTAAAAATAAAATCAGGTTGAAAAGGTTGTAGTAGATGAAAAATTTAGAGCAGACCTCACAGTTCATTTTATTTGATGGTATGGCTAAAAGCACATCAAAAATTCAAAATCATACCTCTATTTCATCTTGCTACAGAATACTATTTGAGGAAGATGACCAGCATATTCAGATACTGGAAGTTTGCAGTGTTTTTACCCATTGCACAATGTGACCAAGGTCCTTTCTACTTAATCACTCTATAAGGTTCTGCCAGGAGCTGTGGCTTTATTTTTTTAAATGTATATTTTTTAGTTGTGGATGAACCTTTATTTTTATTTATTTTTACATGGTGCTGAGAATTGAACCCAGTGCCTCACACACGCTAGGCAAGTGCTCTGCCACTGAGCCACAACCCCAGCCCTGGAGCTGTGGCTTTAAATCCTCAGTGAATAAAATATTCTATCTGTTGTCAGATGGGAGAGGCTGATTGTCTTCATCTACCCTGCAAAGACATTGATTTGAGTACCTTTTATACTTATTAGTTCATAATTTATCAACTATCTTAATGTTATAGTTGTGGTTAAAAAAATACCTTTGAAAACCACATCTGGGTCTCAACTGATGATTTATACATCAAGTGTTGATACTTTGCTTTCCAAAAAACTCTGCTTAGTCATCATTCTGCTCCCCATGTCATTATCATTAACAGTCAATTTTAAGAATAAACCTCACCTTGTTTTTTTTGTTTTTTCTTTGGTACTGGAGATTGAACTCAGGGGCATTAGACCACTGAGCCACATCCCCAGCCCTATTTTGTGTTTTATGTAGAGACAGGGTCTCACTGAGTTGCTTAGCGCCTCACCCTTGCTGAGGCTGGCTTTGAACTCACGATTCTCCTGCCTCAGCCTCCCAAAGTGCTGGGATTACAGGCGTGTGCCACCGCGCCCAGCTCTCACCTTGGTTTTTAATCTATGTTTACAGAGATAGAATTATATAGTTTTCTCTTTAATGTAATTATTATATAGTTAGAAAAGGATTTGTGAGAGTTTAAACAATGAACAAAAGTATGGAGATGGTAGGTGGCAAGATTTGTTTTAGTATATATTATTAAAGAACATCCACTTGGAAAAAGATTTAGTAATTCTCTTAAGGTGTAAAAAGTAAACCATAAACACCCTCTAAAAACTAATTTGGAAATTGTGGAAAATGTTACTTTGATACTTTTCCAGACTGAGGTGCTGATGATACTATATAGAAAAGACAGAAATTTTGGCATTATCAATTTGATCATTTGATCATGGGGACAGTCAAACCAGGTATTTTGGATATGAGAGGGATTGGAATATATTGGATAATGGCATAACATTTACCTTATACTTTCTATACAAAAAAAAAAAAATTTTTTTTTGAGGTGGTCTCATTAGGTTGCCCAGGTGGGTCTGGAACTCCTGGCCCTAGTCTTCAGGTGCATGCCACTGTGCCATTTGACATTAGACAAATTAATATTAATTTTTAATTTTTTTAAAAGCTAGGAAAGTTTTTGAAAGGGATTTGTGGGTAAAGATAGTTCAGAATTTTGCAGTTGAGTCTGTTATCTTGAACTTCATTTTGATATCCTCATTTGTGGGTTTTATTTTTTTTTCTCACTTGTAGTTAAATTATAAATATTTGTTTTGCTTTTCCTTGGCTTATCTCACACAAATATACAAAAAATATAGACTGAATGGACTGAATTGTTTGTTCTTTTTAAAAAATTTATTTTTAGTTGTAGATGGACATAATAATCTTTATTTTCTTTCTTTATTGTTATTTGGTGCCTTATACGTGGTAGGCAAGTGCTCTACTACTTAAGTACAATCCTAGCCCATGAAAAGTTCATTCTTTTCCCCTTTTCCAAATCTTGCCACATGTATTTTAAAGTGAAACAAAAATTGTGAGTTAACAAATGATATCCTCTAAGTAATTTTATTTAGCTAAAGCTGCTCTGGGGAATTAAATAAGGAAGTTAAGTTTCTACTCAACTAAATAGCTGAATCTAATGTCTTTGGGCACTATAAAAATAGTTATCTTAAAAGGAAAAATAAAAAGCCTTAGAATTGTTTTTATTCTTTAATTTATTGACTGTTCAAAAATTTTGTAATAGAATGCCTTAACTATAAATGTTTTAGTTGAGCAATTTTGGTTATATTGTTAAGAGTTTAACATAATCTGGGTACACATAATTTGGGGTATTAACTTTTTCATTTGAGCAAATTATTTTTTAATAGTTTTGTTATTTTAAAAGAGGGTGAATATAAACATTTAAATAATAAAGAGAACATCAAAGAAGAAAGTCAAAATAGAGGTTTTATTTCATAGCAATTTCTACTTTTGACTTTATGGGTATTTAGTATGTTAGTGACTTTAACATTTTGAATATGTAATGAGCATCGAATTTTTTTCCTCTCTGATGGATTGTAACTCAACCTTGTTAATGCTGCTTTTAATTCATCTACAGAAGTTTTCATTTTTATGTAACTGCATTTTCCTTTCTGATTTCTGGTTTTGTATATGATGCTTAGAACTGCCTTTGCTCTTCCAAGATTGTTTAAAAATTTTTAATCTGTTATTTCCTAGAAGTATGCACATGTATTCTCTGTGTTTGCATATGCATTTAAATCTTTGATTCATTTAGAATTTATAGTGTGTAAAGTAGTCATGGAACTTTAGTTTTAAACTGGCTAGTTTATTATTCTAGTGTTTTTTGTTAAATTAGCCACCTTTTCTCACTAATATGAAATATCTCCCAGGTTTTAAATTCTCAAATATGCTTGGGTTTATTTCTGTATTCCCTATTATGTTTTATTTGGTGTCATCCTGTGCTAATAGGAATAATAGATTTAAATAGTACTGAAGTTTGATTACTGTAGCTTTTAAATGAGTTTTAACAAGAAATAAGACAAATCTGATTAGGCATTTTTGTTTATTCCTTTGTGAAGTTTCTCAATTTGTAATATTTTCCAATGTGGTTCTAGGGATCACCTTTTAAAATAACCTCCAATTTCTCAGAAGTTAAGAGTTTTAGAAATTGTCATTTAATTTTTGTTATAGAAATAAAATGGACTTCAATCTTTAGGAAATAATGCAATTCAATATTAGTCATATGAAAAATAACTATACTTAATTGTTAAAGTAGTACCAGGTTATCTTTAGTTTGACCCTGTGCTGATAATTTTGATATTCTTAATTATATAACAATGACAATAAAAGTGTTCTTAGGGAATAAAGATATGTTTCAAAAACATTTCAAATTCCCTTGAGGGAAATTTTCCTTTATTTTAGTTGTAAGTTAAAAGCCATTCTAATTCTGATGAGTGTTACTAGCAATATACCTGTATTTCATTAATTTCTCAGTTCACTGACTCATTTATTAAATATTTTTGAGAACCAGTTCCATGCAAGGTAGAATTTAAGGACATTCAAAAAATTTATTGTCTAGTGTAGACAGGGAAGAAACAAGTAATTACAGTACTGTGTGGTGAGTGCTATGATGAAGGAAGACAAAAGATCCTGTGAAAGCTAAGAGGAAAGCATCTGTCTTAGTTTTAGGTTTGGGGAGGGTAGTCAGGGAAATTTTAACCAATGTTAACAGAGGAGGAGAAATTTATGCTGGGTCTTATGGACTGTGATAGTAAGGTGATCAAACAGTGAGGGTGAGCAGGAAAGTATTCAAGGTAGAAGGAACAGCACTTGCAGAAATATCAAACAGCACATCAAAGTTCAAGAAGCTTAATTTAAAAAATGGCCTTAGCATGTGGTACATGTGAGGGATTAGCAAGAGAGGAAGCCAAGTGAAGTGGACATGGATAGAGTTACTTCACGAAGAACTTTGAATATTCTCCTTAAATACTAGGAATATGCTAAGTGCTAGCATTGTAAACATGAACAAGGCAAAGCCCTTGAGGAATGAATTTATAGCTGTAATTCTTGTTTATACATCAACAATTTTCAGATTAATATTTCCAGCTCAGACATCTTCTTTGAGCCCCAAATCTGTGCACTAACTGCATAGTTGACATCTCTAGAATATATCTAGAATGTAAGCTGCATGAGAGCAGGTATTTTATTGCCTTTGTTCTCTGATGTATCTGCAGAGCTTAGAATGATGTCTGGTTAAATTTGTTGAATGATTAAATAAATGAATAATTTTATATTTGTATTTTTCAGAGATATCTCAAATGCCATATATTGCAAACCAAATTCATGATCTTCCCTGCCTCTCTCTTAGTGCTCTCTATTTGAATGACAGGCACCATATGTCTGGGTGTATCTTTGACATATTTTAGTTCCTCACCTTCCCCATTCATTGTATCAAGATTTACTGAATTTTTGATGCATTTCTTCATATATCCACTTGTGTCCCTCTTTACTGCTATAGAAACAGAGCTCCTGAACTTTCTCATGCTAAGAATGAAAACAGGTGCTATTGATATAATCTCTGGTTAATAAGCATAGCCTAACTAAACCTGTATGAATATGTATATCACCTGATTTTCATTTCTATAAATTGTAACTGCTTCTATGGGACCAGATGAGAAGCAGTCCAGCTGCTTCTTCCCAAACTGCATCCTTTTCCATTTTCTTATTGTTCGTTTGTTACTTACATGAACTGGTGGTGGAATCCACCAGCTGGGACCCAGGCAGGCTCCAGGCTAGGCTACAGGTATCCCTGCTGATGAAGCTTCTGTCATCTCTCAATATTCTCTGTGCTATTAGAGTAAAACAGAGACAAAACAATTCTGATATTCGTGTTTGAAACCACTTTCCTAGGTTAAAGAACAAAATTCTTAAACTGGTCTATAAAGTCCTGGGTGTTCCCTCTTGCTTCTGCATCTGTGCCACTTTTTTAGAGTTTGTGTTATTGTTAGCACATTTTTAAAAAAGTTCTTCCAGTAGGATCTTGCTCTGCCATGATGCCCACGCTGTAGGAAAACTATGGCAGCCTAGATGGACTCCTCCGTGCTAGCCTCTCTGGGACCGGACCTTGAAATAGTGGAAATACTGTCTCCCAGCCAGCTTCTTGACATCATCCTACGGCTCACCATCCCCCGCAGAAATTTTACTCGCGTGTGTGTACACGCAGGACCACCAGGCAGCAGCGATTGCCACAAACAGCGTGACTTCAGCGACCAGCGGCGGAACACAGCATTGCACAGGGCCCCAGCCCAGGGCTTGAGCCCAGGATTCTCCCCAGGCTGGTGGGACCTACTTATACATGGGGTACCTGGCTCCAGTGTCCACCCAACCACGCAGGACCCCTAGCAGTTGCTCCTGTGGACAAACGTCTCCCGTGTGGGACCCCCGGCTACTGTTCTTTGTGGATCCCCATCTAACACAGCAGAACTTTTTGCACCAGGGAACGCCTGGCAGGATCTGGGGACAAACTTTGACTTCAACATAGCACATTATGAAACAGCATCTCCACCAGTGGTCCAGACCTTCACCCTGCTGCTGAAGCAGATGGCTTCCTTATAAGACCCACACCCAGGACATTCTTCACCCAGCGGGGAAAGTCCAGTAAGCAATGGACAACACCACCTACCGGAGGTGAATGGAAGCAAACCAGTTTATTTACATTGAGACTTTTTATTTTTTTAATTTATTTTTTTTAAAAAAGTTTTTTTATTCTTATTTTTTATTTTATCCTTTATTTTTTTCTCCTAATATACCTCTTGTTTAATCTTTTTGTTTTATTTCTCTGCTCTTTTATTCTTTCCTTTCTTTCTTTTTCCTTTCCTCTTTTCTCTCTCACTCTTTTCCCACCCTCTAATCCCCCAACAGTTGTGAAACCAAGTATTTGTTATATAGTAGGATATGGTAGACTGGGATTTCTGAACTGTATACTAGAGTGGTATTATATAATCTTGTAACTCCCACTTGAGTATGTTTTATTTTTCTTGCTATCATGTCTCCTCGCTAGCTGTATTCTCTTTTCTTCCTCCTTACTGGTCTTCCCCAACTCTCTATCACTCTTTCGAGTAATAGCCAACTTCTCTTGAATTCCTTTTACATGCTTTCTAAGATCTAATAACCATATCCTCATATCCTACTACCCCAACATTCTATCCTACACTCCACCCTCAAGTTTCCCTAGCCCACCAATAGAAACTATAGACTCTTGTACAAACCTGTTGTTTACATGATAGATGTTAAAGGAACTCATAAATATTGTATATTGTGACTAAACTGTACATGTATTTGGGAGCTATTAGGAGCTACTTGGTTTGAAACTATATATTGTTTGTATTGAGATCAATCCATATTGGTCTCCCCTTTAAAGGAGAGGTATCAAAACCCTGCAGGGAAACTATAACCATATAGGAGTAAAAGCTGTAACACCTTGGATCAGCAGAGCTAGAAGGAAAGACACACAAACATCATGAGAAAACAAGGGAAGAAAGTGCCTCAAACAAACCAAGATATTACACTATCAGAATCCATGGTCAGTATAGCAGAAGAAATGACAGAACAGGAGTTCAGGATGTACATAATTAAAATGTTCTGTGACTTAAAGAATGATATAGAGAGCAAGCCCAGTCAGCAAAAGATCATTTCGATTAAGAGATACATAGGCAAATATAGGAAGTAAAAGATCACTTCAATAAGGAGATAGAGATTCTGAAAAGGAACCAAACAGAAATCCTTGAAATGAAAGAAACAGTAAACCAAATGAAAAACTCAGTAGAAAGCATCACCAACAGATTAGACCACTTGGAAGACAGAACCTCAGATACTGAAGACAAAATATTTAACCTTGAGAATAGAGTTGTCCACGCAGTGAAGACGGTAAGAAACCATGAACAGAATATCCAAGAACTATGGGATAACATTAAAAGACCAAACTTACGAATTATTGGGATATAGGAAGGCATAGAATTCCAAACCAAAGGAATGAACAATCTATTCAATGAAATAATATCAGAAAACTTGCTAAATATGAAGAATGAATTGGATAATCAAATTCAAGAGGCTTACAAGACACCAAACGTTCAAAATCACAACAGACCTACACCAAGGCACATCATAATGAAAATGCCTAACATTCAGAATAAGGAGAGAATCTTAAAAGCCACAAGAGAAAGGAATCAGATTACATATAGGAGGAAGCCAATTAGGATCACTGCAGACTTCTCAACCCAGACCCTGAGACCAAGAAGATCATGGCAAAGCATATACCAAGCGCTAAAAGACAGCGGATGCCAACCAAGAATCTTATGTCCAGCAAACTTAAGTTTTAGGTTTGATGATGAAATAAAAACCTTCCAAGATAAACAAAAATTAAAAGAATTCACAGCAAGAAAGCCGACACTACAGAATATTCTTGGTAAAATATTCCATGAGGAAGACATAAAAAACAACAATGAAAACCTGCAGAGGGAGGAGCTACACTAAAGGCCAATCAAAGGAGAAACCCAGTCAAGTTAAAAACCAAGAATAAACCAAAATGTCTGGAAATACAAACCATGTCTCCATAATAACATTGAATGTCAATGGCCTAAACTCAGCAATTAAAAGACACAGACTGGCAGATTGGATTTAAAAAAAAGACCCAACAATATGCTGCCTCCAAGAGACTCATCTCATAGAAGGACACACTCACAGATTGAAGGTGAAAGGATGCAAAAAAATTTATCTCTCCCATGGACTACGTAAACAAGCAAGAGTTTCCATCCTCATTTCAGATAAAGTAGACTTCAAACCAAAGTTAGTGAAAAGGGATAAGGAAGGTCATTTCATACTGCTTAAGGGAATCATACATCAACAAGACATAACAATCTTAAATATCTGTGCCCCAAACAATGGGGCAGCTATGTTTGTCAAACAAACCCTTCTCAAATTCAAGAACCAAATAGACCCCAACACAATAGTATTGGGTGACTTTAACACAACTCTGTCACCACTGGACAGATCTTCCAAACAAAAACTAAACAAAGAATCTACAAGACTTAATAGAACAATCAGGGGTCTAGACTTAACAGATATATATCGAATATTCCATCCTTCAACAAAAATACACGTTTTTCTCAGCAGCACATGGATCCTTCTCCAAAATAGATCAAATGCTATTCCACAAAGCAAGTCTCAGTAAATACAAAAAAATAGAGATACTAACCTGCAATCTATCTGACCATAATGGACTGAAACTAGAAATTAATGACAGTTTAAA
>PVHX01011912.1:0-61810 GCA_004024805.1 Geosciurus inauris
TAGTGCCTCACTAAATTGCTGAGGCTGGGTTTGAACTCTCAATCCTGCCTCAGCCTTCAGAGCCACTGAGATTACAGGCATGCACCCCAGAATCCAGCCTGGACCATGTACTTTTGACTTAATCTTTTCTACATTATTTAAACAGTCTTCATTTTTTGATACTGAATATTTCATAGTATAACATTATTCAAGCCTTACTGTCTTTTTGCTTTGTTTTTTTTATCTTGCTATTTTAGGTAATTTTAAAACACCACTTGTCATAGAGTATAGTTTTCATTTCATCAGACTTACGGTAAACTTATAATTTCAAATAATTATACTAGGTCCTCTTTCTAACATCTGTGTGTAAGTATGCATATGCATCTATGGGTGTCACTTTGGCTAGTCCTTCTTGCCATTTGCAATTGTTCAAACATCTGATACAAAACTGCTACACATCCAATAGAGGCTCAAAGAAAAAGCTACCATATTCCCCAAAACGTTCTTCCAAAATGACTTCATAAGAAATCTACTGGCTAGATAACTATTTTCTTCTGAGAATTTGTATTTTTATTACCCAGCTATAATTTGGTATTTAAATCCAATATTTCCAGGAATTGTTTATGTGCTTTTAAAGCTATTAACTAACTCAGTCTACATAATAAACCATACGAGTTACATTGTTCAGCAGATGAAGAAACAGGAAGATCATAAGTTGAAAACCAAAACATAGAATTCCATCTTATGGGCTCCAGTTCCAATGTCACTCTCTTTATGATCATGCTCTGAATTCTCTCACTGGAACTGATGACACATTATTTTTATTTTCTATTTCTTCAGAAAACAATGGAAAAATCATCTGAAGTAGTAAGAACAGGTGACGCTAGATTGTTATGCATTTTCCAAATTCAGAAAGTTATATCAATATCACTTTAACAGAAAGTTTAAAGAATCACTCTTTTGTGATTCTAAATATTTAACTTAGTATTCATAGAAATAATTCTCTTTCAAACTCAGAGTTCACTACTCTGTAATAAATAATTAAATTATATAATTATAATGGGAGGTTAAATGAAAATAAGGACCTTTGGTGGCAAGCACAAGTTGTGAGTGCAAAGATATGATTACCAAGAAATTCTCTGTGTTCTGTTACCATCATTGGATCTGCTTTCAGAGAATGAGAATCATGGTTTAATCTATATAGGTATTTAAGCAATAACAAAATATCTTCTATAACATGTATTTATTACCCCTCAAAATTATTCTTTTAAAACAAAAATGAAATCACTTTCACCTATCATGCTAGCATATTTCCTATTTCTATTATCTGGAAACATTGGCTCCTTAATTTAAGTACATGAGAGAAAAAATAAATCAATTCATACTTTATGGATGTTTGCAAATGTTACAGAAGACGCCATATAATCACAATGCAATTGCCATTTAACACTGTAATTTACTAAAGTGGCAAGATAGTATCAGTGAAATGGTAATTTTGTAACTCTTAGAAATTATTTTCTCTAAAATATGCATTACTGGACATATATTTATTGCATCTTGTAATGGATTTTATGCGCTATAGTAAAATTACCCAGAAGAAGTAAATTCTGCAATGGTCCTCCCAAGAACTAGTTAATCTCTTCACAGCAGGGAACATCTGCTTGATATTACTTCCAGATTGACAAGATTCAGTGGTGTTATGAGGAAACCTAATAGAAATCCCAATTACTATAAACATATGATTTTCTCCCCTACCCAAAGCATAACAAAACAAAGCTCCCTAATCAACTACAGTTGGTCTATGTTGACAATATTTTTGTTTCAGCTCATCATGCAAGATCCTACCTGAAGGTTCTCTAAACTCCTTGACATTTTAAAGAAGCGCTTATTAAGTTCTATGTACATTTTGTTTCCCAAATTTATTTATTGAAGTCCTAAACCCAAGTGTGACTATAAGTGGAGAAAGGTCCTTTCAAGGAGTAATTAAATTAGGTCATAAGGAAGGAACCCTAAACTAATATGATCAATATCTACAATGGTTTGGATCATGAAAGTCCCTGAGTTTCATTATAAATGGTTTGGTCACTAGCCTGTGGTGATAGTGGAAGGTGGTGGAACATATGGAGAAGGGGCTTAGGGGAAGGAAAGTAGATCACTGGGGACATGCCCTTGAAGAGAATGCCTTGGGAACCCAACACATTTCCCTCTTTATTCTCTTTCTGGCCACCACAAAGTAAATAGGTTTCTTCTGCCATGTACTACAACCATGTCGTACCTCATGTTGGGCTTCACCACAGGCCCAAACCAACATAGCCCAGTGACCAAGGACTGAAACTATGAGACAAAATAAACCTTCCTTACTTCTAAGTTGATTGTTCTAGGTATTTGTCACAGCCACAAACTGACTAACATGGCACCCTTTTAGGAAAAAGAGTCTCCAGAAATGCACAGGTCCACAGATAAAAATTCCATATGAAAGCACAACAGGAAGACAGCTTGTCCTTGCAAGCTAAGGACAGAGAAACCAAATCTACAGATACTTTATCGTGGACTTCCTTTCTCCCGAACTGTGAGAAAATAATTTTTATTTGTTTGTTTAAATCACTCAAGCCATGGTGTTTTGATAAGGCAGCCCATGCAAACTAGTACAATAGCCACTTGATGAGAATAGTGTAATGGACTCAAAATTAGTAATGAAAGTTTAGAAAAGTATATGTATGTCAACTTCTTTTTGCTACTGTTTTTTTTAAAGGAAATATAACTGAACACAAGTAAGAAATAAGATTTATGCAACTTAATGTTCATCAAACCTCTGTCTTGAACTTATTTTTTTCATAGTATGTATTCATGTAATTTTTTATTTAGTTGTTCTCTACCTGAATTTCCACCAAGCAAGCCTCTCAAATGTTTTTCTCAAATTTTCTTTTTTTTTTTTTTTTTTTGTGGTACTGAGGATTGAACTTAGGTGTACTTGACCACCGAGCCACATTCCCAGCCCTATTTTGTGTTATTTAGAGACAGGGTCTCACTGAGTTGCTTAGCATCTCGACATTGCTGAGGCTGGCTTTGAACTGGTGATTCTCCTGTCTCAGCCTCCCAAAGTGCTGGGATTACAGGTGTGTGCCACCACACCCGGCTCCCATTTTCTAATTTTATTAATGAGAAACTGGCAAGAGATTTGTGAATAACTCTATTCTTTGTGAATAGTAGCACATTATTGCTCATTATTGGTCCTACTCCTAAAATCTCAAAAGTAATCTCAACCAGATCAAAGGGGTTCCTTCGTGACATTACTTATATTTTTCTCCTTTGCAAAATGTGTTGATATTGAAATATTACCATTAATGTTATGGGAAATACAGAATAATAAGACAGAGAAAAAGTTACTGAAAATTAATCACTCTGATGTTACTTACACATGGATTTTGTCAAGGAATGCAGTTTTTCTTAAAATTATTTTAACTTTAGTTTAAAACTCCACATTTAATTCTGTGATGGTCTTCACTGGATGACACTAATATGTAAAAAACCTAGGGAACCTTGTGTACACTGAGAATGTTGACTGACAATTTTACAGAGTAATTTATGAAATGTGTTATAAGTTATAGAACAGTAAGAAGTTATAAGATTTCCTGCTAGTTTGAGAGGACAAGAAAAAAAGGAAAAAGAAATCAAAAAATATGAGATTAGATTTATGTGACATACCCTTAAAGTCATGGGCTTTATGATATCCTGCTGGTGGAAGGAAAACAACATTAGATTCAAATATAAGGGTGACATATTTTAGAATATAAACTGTCACTCTGCTTGCTAGGCAGGTTTATATTACTTTTGTTTACAGTAATCTCATATTTTAATTCAACGACTATAGAAAAAGTGTTTTTTTTTCTTTTTTCCTTATACTACTACCAATGCTAAAGTCTGCAGCACTCTTGCAAGAATATCTAAATCTGTATTAAGATTTTGCATTTCTTCTTCTAAATTTCTCCTCTAGAGGATGAACTTCTTGACTGGTTTTGCTACTAACTGTAGGGAATCCCTGGTGGAAAATAGCTTTTATGTTTTTCTTTATTTTACTTACTACCTAAGAAAACAATAAGAAAAACAACTATGAAATTTGTTATGTATAATACCAGGACAGTCAACTAGAGGTTAAAACAATAAAGTTTAGTTAAAGTTATTATAAAATAATTACATTTTGCAATTTCTCATTTTACATTGAATTTTTCCTTTTCTACTAATGTACTTAGGTGATTTTTAAAACTTTATTTTGCATTATTAAAAACAATGGAGAAAATTTTCAAGTATGTAATTTTTAATTACTGGATGAAATCAATGAAGTCAACTCATAGGTGGAAGCTCTCTCTACCATTTGATCATTAATTAACTATTTAATTAACCATTTAATCTTAATAAAGTTATTTGATATGTTTGTCTTAATTTTTCAAAAAGCAAAGTAACCATATTATGAGAAATTTTGTAATACTGGTCTACAAAATCTTTAAAATCTATGAAGCTTATTACTATTCATGAAGATGAAAAAAACATTTTGTTTTGGTAAAACCAGCAAAACAATAAGAGAATTTCTCATTTCTGTCCTTGGCATTAAAGAGCATATTGTCTATTTGATGAGATCCTGGCATTTGTGGGATGTGTACGGATATTAACTTTATTAATTTGAATTGATTACCTTTTTTAAGCATAGTTTTTGTTGTCCATCATTTATTATTTAACCTTGTCAATGATAGTATTTTAATTACCAATGATAAATATATACATTTATGAGGTACAATGATATTTCCATGAAAGTACACAATGTGGAATGATTAAATCAAACTGATCCATCACCTTGCTTAACTATCATTTTTGGGAATTAGGCATTTGAAATTTATTATCTTACTTATTTGGAAACATGCATTATTAGTGACTATAGTGACCCTGCTGTGGTGTTCATCATTCAAACTCAAAAAGTACACACTTTCAAATACACAAAGTGAATGTTGCATACTTATGGTGATAACTAGCAACAAAGATAATAACTTAGTGAATAAACTTGTCCTGAAATTAATTTTGCTGACAACTGCAGACTTTTCTTCCAGAATTTTAAGATCTTGAAGACAAGAGTTAAAGAGTATGTGACTGGTTAGAGGAATATAGTAATAAATCAAGCTTTGTTTTTCTATCCACTGTGGTCTAAATTTCATACATTGTCTCTTCATCTTTCTCTTGTGACAACAAGTAAAACTGAAGCTGATGAAAAAAATAAGGATTTTTTCTTTGAAAATAAGGACATTTTGCCATATAGAACATATGAAAAATGGAAATGTTTGAAGTGACTTTCAAGCATGTGGCTTAAAATAGTCTATTATTACATCTTCTATTATTTAAGTAACAGAATAGACTTTCCATTAACACAAAGATAATTGCTGTTCCTTTTCTAGACCTCTGTATCTATCCATAGGAAGTAACTGCCATTTTAGCAGAGGCAGGAAAAGAGGTAGAATTATTGGTGATGTGGAAAAAAATCTATATTTTCAGAGCCTAAAATGGGGTATGACAAAACTATGACAATTATGTGGCCTATTTTATCTGAATTGGTAATTGGTATTTGACTCCAGTATAAACTCAAAAAGTAAATGAAAGTGTAGTAGCTTGTGTATAAGAGAGTCATACAATACTCTACAAATATCAGTCATTAATTTTAATTCCATGTGCCTTTGAGAGCTATAATCTAAGGATCAGAAGTATGAAGCTACAGCATGTTCCTGCCATTATGCTCTGCAAGCCCTTATGAAATCTGTACTTCTGAGGTCTTAATAGCACCTCTTGCCTTAGAAGTTTTCAATGAATATTTTATACATTTTCTGTAGGTCTTAAAAATAAACCATGCAAAGTTCTGAGACATTTACAGTTCTCTAAACTTGAATCATATGCCATTACACAGAGGTGAATAGTTTTCTATGACAAATTTTTACAGTAAAAGTCACTACACTAGCTTCATTTTGGCAGGACTGCCTTCCAACACCTGTTCCTTACCTCCACAGTTTCATTTAAAATTCACTGGTATATTGTCTGTATCTTCCCATCTGTCTGCCTATCTGTCTACCAACCTACCTACAAAAACGTCAGGTTCTCTTGCATTGGTCAAGAAACTTTAAAAATATTTCAGCCAACCATTTTCAATGGGCAGAGAAAGTGAAGTGTACGAGAATCAATGTCTTAGAAATAAGACTAAAATTGATTGTGCAAGTCCATTATTAATTTGGCTCAGGCTATTATCAGCAGAGCCAGGTGCTCATCACTACAGAAACAAGCTGGAAGCTGGTGCAACAGAAAACACTGATCATTTTCTTGCTCTGAAAGTCTGTTTCCTGCCCCTGTTCTAAACACTTGGCTTGTGTAGTTGTCTCAGGTATTGAAGTCTTCTGGTCAACTTGCACCCCCTCCAAAATGGTATCAGTTTAGTAATGAATATGTTTATTATAGTTAATATCAAAATCATCTAAGTTTATTTAAAGTCAAAACTACTCTTTCTCAATTCTGGTCTGCTCTTTTTGGCTGGATATAGTGGGAACAAAAAGAACCAGCAGACCCTTTCTCTATCTTCCCCCTGAATCATCCATTTTACTAACCAGTTTACTATGGGGAGCAGCTGTGAACACTCTCAAAAGGTATTAAAAACTAACACAGTTTCTCATGTAGAGCTTAGATGAGATCTCCAGAAAAAACATAAAGGAAGTTGCGGAACACTCCAGAAGTGCTCACACAAAAGACACAGGACGAAGCAGGTCGGTAGGTCAAGCTGTGATGCGGTAGTAACAGAAGCCTCAATTGTTGTCATGGGAAGTTCTAAACCTTTAAAGTTGAAGCAGAGACATCATATTTGTTTGCATTCCCTGATTCTCCAAATGGGCAAGCCATTCCAAATGGTCCACTGCTACAGAAGGGTCATGACTTTGGATGTTAGTTCTTTTCAATGGAAGGAAATTCTTGTTGAGGGACTAAACTATGAGCAATGATGATACTGAGTCCCCTGCTATCAGTGAAAACTTCGACCTTGTGTGTCCATTAGTGTACAAAATGCTTAGATTTCTACTTCTCTAGTGCAATGGGGAAATAGTCCTGGATCCTCCTGGGGAAAGACAAGGTACCCATTTCTATGAATAGCTCCCATAGTTGCAATGTTGTTTCTCCTTAGGATCTGGCTTCTCCTTCAGTCAATGAGTTTCACAAATGAGAACTGGTTCAGGGTTGGAAACTGAGAAGAGATTATGTCAATTTATAAGGGTCATTATTCTCCATCACATAATCTCTTATTCTTAAGTTTGGTTATATAAATGAAGCAATATCTTATTTTGGTTACATAACCTATAATACACATGGGGACACTGGGTTCTTTATTCTTCTTAGCTCTATCATTCCAATCTTGTCATTCATTATGGTAATAGCTACCACCTTGCCTCTGTATTGCTGTCATTTGTCCTCTATTACATCAGCCCTTCTTTCCTGTTGCTACCGGGAAGCCCACTTCTAAACATTTAATGTCATGCTTAACAGAATCTGTCATACACTAGTATTTTGTAGATCTTCCTGTTAGAGAACTTTTTTATTGTTAACTCTCAACATTAGAAAATCAGTCTCCCTTGGCAGTTTAGTTAGTCCTCCTGTCCCTCTGTTTAAGGCAGGATTGAAGGCAACCCTCTATCATCTTATCTATGAGAAACATTTTCCTTTAAGCAACTGTCATTGATTGAGCCAGTTGATTCAGACCTATTGAAGTAAACTCCTTTTCTTTAAATTTGTCAGTTGAGAATTAAACACTTACCTACTACACTCTCCAGAGTAAATATGAAGACACTTTCATAAGGACTGAGGTGGGTGGGAGACCGACCAAATCTTTCCCTTTGGGGAGGTTGCAGACAGAGCAACTATGGCATCTTTATGGAGATTGTAGCCTCTCCAGAGTGGTTTAGCTAGATTTGGTTAATCAGCTAAGGAAATCATTGATCTGAGCCTTTACAATTTTTCATTTGGTTATCTAAAGTGTGATTTTGAATGATAAAGCATTATTTGGAGCTTTGGATATACTGAGACAAAAAACAGAGAGAGAGAAACATTTTAAATCATATGACTTCTGAGAGTCTTAGTCATTACAATTTTATTGTGGATAGCATCTTATTTGGTGTAACATGGTCTCTGTGGCATATTAGATTAATATGTAAATAATAGTAGTATCAAGAACATATTTGTATGAAGTAATCTAAGTCCTGAAAACATTACAAAGAGCAGCCAAGCATCCCTAACATCCTCTTACTACTTTGCCTCCATGAATTCTAGCCTTTGTGACATCTGAATCTTCTACAATCAGAAGGCTTTCTCTTTTTTTGAGGAAAAGGTTGTAAAATTACAAAAAGAAAATTAACTGAAAAGTGAATAATTATTTAAAATGAGAAAAGTCATCACTAAAATTAAGTGTTAAAAGTTGACCAAACTCACACAACCCAGAAAATAAGGTGATTTTATTAACTACCTTAACACATCTTTATGATTTGTCTTCTTTTTACACTTTAGTTATATAGTCTTTGTCAGACCCTTTGTATGATAATTTTCATATCATTTTCCATAGAAAAGAAAGATGAGTTAGCTATTTATAAACAAAAATTCTTTATTTTTTAAAACATTATTAATGGTTTCAAACATTTCCTTTTTCAGCACTCAACCTACAATTGGAAAGGTCATGTAAATTTTTAGTAGTTATCAAATTTGCAACTGCTTATCACCTTTTATCATAAACTGCATGATTTCGGTTTTTAAGTTTTCTTTGCACTCATTAATTCATTTGTCAACAATGTCATAGTTTTCATGGAAAGTTCATTATTTTCATGTAATCTTGTCATTATCAATATATAATAAATATTCTACCCAGCATCTTAGTTATTTTTGGCAGCAAGCTTTGTCTATACAAATACTATGTGATCCTAATACTGGAAAAAGAGGTAGAATTAGAAATATGTTTGCTTTCTTCACCTGAATGAATGCTCATTGAATGAGCTCTTCTAATCTGAAACATGGCATCTGAGTAGACTTGGTCATGAAAAGTGAGTCATCTGTGTTAATTCATATATTTATTATCTTTCCAGAGACAGTTTCATAAGTGTGTAAAGAGATATTCTAGTGTAAACATTCATTCATTTCTCAAAATCAAAATACATTGAAATGGAAGGAGAAAAATCTTGTTCTCAAATTTAGAAAGCCCAAAACTGGAACTTACATACAGAAAGTGGTATAATTGATGTTCAAATGAGTGGAACAGTGTTCTGAAAAATATAGACGATCAGCCTCTCTCTTATGCTTGTTATGTTTTCATTATGATAAAAATTATTTTGAATATACTTGGAGGAAAGTAGACTATATTTATCATATTTACTCTAATGTTAAGAGAAAATGTATCATTTAATCAACTCATTTATTTTATTTATCTAACATTTTGATGAAAATACAAAAATAGGAGAAAAATAATTTTGGAGCATGTGCAGAAGGATTAGTAAAAAGACAACATAGGCTTAAAGGGTTGTTCTCCTTCTGGAAGCACATACTGAACCACAGGGTACAGGTTCTACTGAACACATGAGAAAGAAGTGAGTCCAAAGAAAATTTAGCTCCTGAAATGACCTCTTGCCCTTCTGCAGCATGATGAGTAATTAGTGATATGATTTTAGCTCTTTTCTAAAAATGGTTTTAAAGATTATTAAATGAAAAATTTATGTTTGAATTGTGTGTGTGTGTGTGTGTGCGTGAGAGAGAGAGAGAGAGAGAGAGAGAGAGAGAGAGCGCAAGCAAGAGTGAGCGAGAGAGAATTTTAATTCTTGTTATCTCCTGGTTTCAAAACCAAAATCAAACAAAAATGATTTTATAAACATTACTTCCATTTTGTAACAAAGTCCCAAGAATGGCTAATAAAGAGAACTGTGTAAGTATCAGGTGTCTAAAGTGTGTCAGTTCATAGCTAGCTACTCACAAGCAAGGTCCTTACACCTATACTGTGCACTTTCACCAGAAAAACGTCAAGCAAACCAAAGAATTATTTTTTTCAGTCTAGCTCTGTGACCATGAGCAGGAGACTATTGTCTCTGGTACAATTTTCAAGGCACTGACTTTAATAACACAGCCTGGGATGCCTGCCTAGAATACCCGCTGCTTTCTCTACTAAGCAGCTGCAATTTGTCCAGAATACACCCCTCTTATTGTCTTTCTTCTGTTTTCTCTTTCAGTGGAAACAAACCAAAGAAAGATTGCCATGATTTACCCATTTTTTAATTCTGTCTTCAATAGTGGTTGTCATAAATGGAGATTTAGATCTCCAACTGTTTGATTTAAATTCCTTAAATTTTTAGTCTGTCACCACTGTGTTGACTTGGAGGTTTCAGGGAATTTTTTAAAAGAAGAGTCATTGTTCATTATCTTTGGCCTCATATCTCTCCCACTTTCTTGAATAGTGTGATATGTTCTAGTCATCTTTCCACTATAATGAATCTCTACTACTCTTATTAAAATCCATAATGATACTATGGAATATTAAAAGAAAACTCTTTATTGCTGTAAGAATTTATATTCTTTTTTATGATTTATGACTCTTGTCAGTTATTATTTTTTAAAAATACATACTTGATACAAATAACCACCATTAATATTTGAGTATATTTGTGTCCAGATCTCTGCAAGTATATGTGGGGGTGAGAGGAAGCCATAGTGGAGTAGGGAAAATGTGTGAAGGAAACCAACAGTATTCCACTTTTAGATTTATTATTTTCTTATTTATTATATTTCAAGCATTTTCTGCTCCTGAAATAAAGGTGATAGAGCCAAGTCAGAGCTGATATATGTCCAGCATGTGGCATGAACAAGAAAGAAACTGCATAGTCATCTACTCAGATTCAGAGCAGCATATTTCCTGAGCATAGAAGTGAACTTGATCGGACCAACAGAGTGAACACTTTATTGTCATTCTGAGATAAACTGGTTTTGATGAATGGCTTCATAAATGTACTCAGAAGGGGTATTCACTTGCACTTTATAAAATGGAGCCATATTTTATGCATCATGCTATCTTTGCCAAATTTTGGTTTCATAGTTAAGACAGCTTTATAAAGTGAATGAGATTAATTCTCACATTTTATAGCTGTCAAATGTTTTATTTAAGAGAATTATGTACAAATTTGACATTTGAAACAATGTATTTTTTAAAATTAAGAGTTTTTAGAAGTTGCCATTACATTGCATTTTCAATTTGACCTACAATCTACTTTATTTGTATATTTACTTTGGAGTAAATTTTGTTAATTTACATTATTTATTTAAGTAATTAGAATGAAAATGGAACTAATCTTCCTTGTTTCTTTTCATGTCCTCCATGTTGGTGGCCAGCTTGGCTTCCTCTTTCCTCATGACTTTGTTTTCTTCCTATATATTTTCAGAGGTGCATTTTTACCCCGAGATATTTTTAAAAGAACTGTTTGTGGAATTACTTATTTCTATTGTACTTCTGCTTTTCAAATAGTTAACCTTTTGTTTGATCTCTGCATGATTATTGAAGTTCATGTATCTCATTTTTTAAAATTTATTGAACTATATGTTAAAAGCAATAAGGCAAAAAAAATCTTAGTTGAGTTTTAGCTATTGTATATCGCCAGACATCCTCTAATGAAACCATCAAATAAAGCAGTATATTTTTTAAATTTTCTTTTACAAGACACTTTGGACTATTCCAGATTCTTTACATTTCCATAAGGTTTTCAGCTTCAGCTTGTATTTTTTGTTTTCAAAAAAGCTTTCAAGGATCTGGTTTTTATTTCATTGAAACAACACTTCAGAGGGGTAAAAATGGATGTTTCAAAACATCTCAATTTAAATGCATGTATGCATGGCATATCTCTCCATTAATTTAGAACATTTATTTGTAATTTTTTATTTTTTATTTTGAATTGATTTTAGAATTTCAGAATTTCTCAAAGTAATAAAAGAATTTCTACTACATCTTTCATCCAGGGTCTCCTAATGTCATTTTCTTACATAACTATAGGATAATTACTAAAACTTGTACGTTAACATTAATAAACTATTAATGATTTTATAGACATTAGTCAATGTTCAATATTTTCCCTAAAACACCTCATTTATTTACCATGATCCAATATATGGCTCTTCACTGCATTTAGCTCTCATGCCTAATTCGTCTCCTTAAATAACTGACAAAGCCCTTTTTTTTTTATTCCATGACCTTGACACTTTCCTTTTATTGGGAGAGGATTGAATTTAGGGGCACTCAACCACTGAGCCACATCCCCAGCCCTATTTTGTATTTTATTTAGAGACAAGGTCTCACTGAGTTGCTTAGCACCTTGCTTTTGCTGAGGCTAACTTTGAATTTGAGTTTCTCCTGCCTCAACCTCCTGAGCTGCTGAGATGACAGGCATGCACCACTGCACCTGGCGACTTTGACACTATCAAAGACTACATTCAAGTTACTTTGTAGAATAGCTTCCATTTGGACATGTTAGATGTTTTCACATAGTTAGATGGCAGCTGTGCACTTGGGGCAAGATAAAACAGAACTGATGTTTTTGCTCAGTGCATCTTGTCAATAGATAAAAGATATCTGTTTGTCTCACTACTGGTGATGGAATCCAAAGAAAAATTGAATAATGAAAGAGTATTTAATAATGAAAGAGTATTTTTCTCATAAAATAAAATAAGTATTTTGAGTTCATTCTGAAATAAATGTGTATACACATAAAAAAGGGAGGAGGGAACACTCTTATTTTCTGTAGAAACAAAGGCTATAAACTAAACAAGAAAATATGACCTTGGACTTCCCACACTCCAGAACAGTGAGAAAAAATTACTGTTGTTTAAGATACTCAGTCTTTGGTACTATGTTATGGCAGCCTGAGAACACTAATACACAGTAGATTTGTTAAGTCTCCCTTAAAGGAATGAGAAGCCTAGAATGATTACAGACTATGGCAGAGATACTGTGCTGATTGGATCCATTCTATTTGAGAGAAGAATAAATGGCCTAGTGGAAATAGCAGAAGAAGGAGAGAAATAAAAGATTTAAATGCAATAGAATTTGGTGACATTTTCAACAAAATGTACTTCATTTTTTGAAAACTGGATAGGGCATCAAATAAAGTATTAATGATTAAATGAGAGACATTAGCAGATAACAATGTTTGATATTCACTGTACAGAATAAAAACATGCAAAGAGATGATGGAATTCAAAGAAAAATATTCATGGTAAAAAACACACCCACAGTAATAACTGAGGCCATATGACTTATTTTAATTTAATTTTGTCAGTTTGAAAATGTAGATGATGCAACCCAACCTACTTGCTTCAGAAAAATAATGCATATTTTCAATAAGGTAAATTGTTATAGCTGGGTGCAGTGGTGCATGCCTATAATCTCAAAACTTGGGGAGGCTGAGACAGGAGAATCACAAGTTCAAAGCCAGCCTCAGCAATGGCAAGGTGATAAGCAACTCAGTGAGACCCTGTCTCTAAATAAAAACACAAAATAGGACTGGGGATGTGGCTCAGTGGTCAAGTATCCCTGCATTCAAACCCTGGTACCAAAAAAAAGGTAAACTGTTTGAAACTTTACCATAAAATAGAGGGGGATCTCATGAATTCTGGCCACTATTTTATATAAAGGGTATTAGCATAAAATACATAAAGCTGACAAAAGACTGTACTGTCTCCATTGTGCCAGGTCCCAGAAAATATAGAACATATATGTTTAGAAGTAAATTTATGTGGTTACTCTATAAAGTATGAACCCATGGTAATTTTGCCAGCTAATTTTAAAGTTTGAATTTCTACATTTAGAAGACAAACACACAAAGCTGAGAAACTAATAAGATGATTATAGTAAGTAGAAAAAATTTTAGATATGTATAATTTGGAGGATGTAGAAATTATAACAGCAGCAATAATTAAAGCTAAGATTTAATAGTCCAATAAAAAGGAAAGGAGTCATACAGAGAAAATTGATGAATGTTTAAAATTATAAAATAGAAAATGTAGAACTTGGGGAAGAGGATATTAACATAGTTCTTTAAAAACATAAGGACCAGGCATGACAAATAGAATTTAAAGTGTTTAAATAATTTCTAATAAACCCAATCCAAAATGTCACAGGAAACAAAGAGCAATAAAAAGAAAGGAGTATGAGATGGAAGCAATGTAGTGATTTTCAGTCTCTGAGATTACCATGGTAACAAGTGTTAAAATGCTTACAATTAAGGTCTTAAGCTCCTATGGAGGAGACTCTATACTGTGAGGCAGTTGCCCCAACAATGGCGGGATCCAATGCAAAGATTATCAATACACCTTCCTCTGGAAGCCCCAAAAATTATGGTGCAGAGGTGACTCGCAGTGAAACTCTAAGTGTGTTAACTGAAACAGTGGAAGGTGAGCATAGTGTAAAAGCAGAATAAGAACTTGAGGAAGCAGAGAAACAAATGGCTTCCTTGGGAGATGGCAATCAGTGTGTCACAGAATGAAAAGTTTTGATTATTAAATGCAAAAAAGAAGATTCAAAATCCATATAAATCAGTTTCCAGGATTATATAAAAAGTAACATTGTCAAGGAAGAACAGAGAATTTTAGTCCTTGGTATAAAGCCGCTTAGACTATTTTAAAACAAAACCAAACAGTGTGCTCTTCCAGATGTAAAACAATCATAAGGAAAATAAGACAGAGGACATATTATAAAACACAAACTAAAGGAGGAAAGTAAAGAACTAAAAATCCAAGCTGAATGAATTTATGAGAAAGTAATAGGCAATATTCATTTACAAAATATTTTGGCATTTGGCAGGGTGAATAAATAACTAGGTATTAAAAATTCTGTAATTGGTTTTGACCTTGAATGGTCAATGGAAAGATGACATGAAAAACACATGAAAAGAAAGCTGCTCTCAGTAAGTATCAGGCCACCTATGCTTCTGTCTCAGGGTCTGCAGTGGGGAGAAGTAGAAGATAGAAGTCAATGGACACATGCAAAAAAAAAAAAAAAAAAACACCCCACATACAATACACAAAGCTTTGTACACATAATGCAAAATTTTAGCTGCTGTAATGACCACGGAGAAGAGATGAAAATAAATTAACACCAAATAGTAACATAAAGAGAGCCTCTTGAAACTCAGGGATGTAGATTAAAATTCCAGTTTAGATATTATCTCAACATGACCCTTAGGTCATGTTCTTATTCCTTTTCCTCTTTTACACAATAGGTATAATGGTTATTGACATGACGATTAGATTTAATCAATGTAAAGATGTCACAATCTGGCACCATGTGCTTATTAAATGACATGCTTATTGTGGTTACTATTATCACCATAATAGCTGCTGAAGATAAAATATGGAAAAAAAATGCAATGCAATTCCTCCACCCCTGCACACTCTCCCTGGATCCTTTTTGCTTTCATTAATCTTGGATTCAAATAGAAAATAATCCATTAATGATTTGATTCTTATCACTGAAAAAAAACCCCAGACGTTTTTGGTAACTTTAGAGGAATACCCTCCAATATGAACCTACAAAGATATCAAAAAGTTAACTGAGAATGGTAATAAGAAGCGGTATATCTATTACTATGCATCTCTTTCCATTCTGTAGACATTGTAGTAACTAAATCAAAAGCAAGAAGTTACTGAAAAACTACTAGATGACACAAAGTTTATTGAAAACTCAAGATGTTAAGTTTCTCATTAGGTACAGAAATTGGAGATGAGTGATCTAAATTAATTTTGTGCTCCTGAATTTTATGTATTATGAAAATGAAAACCATCATACCTGCTACATAAATACCAGATATTAAAACCAACTGGAGAATATGCTGCAATGAGCTCAGGAAGAGAGGACAGAAAACTGAATTGCCTCGGGAAAAAATCTTTAAGGTATGCAGGTACAGAAACTTCCAAGAACGTTAATGGAAAAAATATTAAAAGAACAAAGAAAGAAACATTAGAACAATCTTCAAAGCACCTTCTGGCTTTGGAAACAGAGGATGACAGGATCTTAGTTCTAGATTCTGCACTTTGCATCATCAGGAATTGGGGTGATCCTAGTGGGGTTGTTGGAGGTAAGGTGAATAGCAAATTTGAGGAACAGATTAGGGAAAATTTCTGCAGAAAGCTGAGACAGACACCTGACTCAAAGGTTAGGAAAGGGATTTTTTTAAGAGTCAGCCATTATTGACTTTGAGCTGAACTTGATTGCAAAAGTTTAATATCTAATCCAGCCTCACTAACATAGAAGTTGGTTGGTGGAGATGGTAGCATTTTTTCCTCAAAGTGGAAGGTATAAAAATCTCAAAAATAATTTTATAGCACTTTGTTGGCAAGTTTCTTTGTTGTCAGGATTGATTACAGGAGGCTTGGAATTGGCCTACATTTATTTTCTAAAATAGTTGCAGAGTACTGACCCCTAGTTAATACATGAAGTGTAGCTGCTATTAATAATGCAGCTTGTAACCATGGACCTGAGCAGTTTGAGGGCCAGTTGTACCATCCCATCAACATTCTTTATTGATACAGTGAGGCAGATGATTTGCTCTTGATCTCGTTGAGGACACTACATTGGGGAACTCTTACATAGCAACAATATATTTATATGATCAGGAGATTTTAAAAAATGTTCAGTATTCTATGTGAGACTCCATGATTTTAAGCTGTCTCATGCACCTTGAAAGAAAAAGAGGAAGAAATGGAGGAAGGCAGGAAGGGAGAGAGAAACAGAGATTGAGAGAGAAACATCTCATCTAGCAGTGTAGAGAGAGAACAATTTGAGCCAACCCTGGCCTCTGTTGTATCCCTTGCTTACTTTAATACTGCTACTATATTGTATTTTTTTCCATCAATGAGTCATCCATGCCATCCATTTGTGAGCATTGTCTTTTGGATACCATGGAGCATTCTGTAGAAATAGAACCCTGTCTAACAGTTATGGTTAGTGCAGGTTCTTGTAATACTTACATTATATTGGAAATACTTTTTTGGTGTGTGTGGTACTGGGGATTTAACCCAGAGGCCCTCTACCACTAAGGATCTCACTAAGTTTCCCAGGCTGGCCTTGAATTTGCAATCTCCCTGCATCATCCTCTGGAGTCACTGGGATTACAGCCACTATGTTAAAATGTGAAGTTTTGAGAACAAAGCCTATATTTTATTACTGAGTATTACTTAGTAAATTGTCAGGAATGCAGTTCTTGGAACAGCAAAGATGTTGGTATTTTCAAAAATTTTATTTTTAATCCTTTTAATTGAACTAAACTATGATGAACTCTTATGCCAAAATATCTAGAAAATATGTTTTAAATCTTACTGGAAATCCCTCCTCACCTGATCCCAAAGAGTTTTGTAAATTTCTACAGAACAAAACAAAACCCCAAGAGGAAGCATAAAACTTTGTTCCACTTTGTTCTCATATTGGGATTTAATTACTATTGTAACAGTTTTAAAGGTGGGGCCTGAGGAGAGGAATTTAGGTCATGAGGCCACACCCTCTTAAATGATGCCATTATTGAGGGAGTGGAAATCAGGCCCTTTGTTCCTCTCTTGTATGGACTCTCTTATCATGCAATTTACTAGGCCATGTTATGGTGCAGCAAGAAAGCCCTTGCCGTATGTGGCTCCTTGATCTTGGACATTCCAGCCTCGAGAACTACAAAAAATCAATTTCTTTCTTTATAAATCATTCAGTCTGAGTTATGCTATTATAGCAGAAGAAAGTAGACTAAGTACAGAGAAGAATTATGTAAAAAACCATAACTGGTAACACCTAAATAAATTAATAGCATATATATATATATATATATATATATATATATATATATATATCCTAAATTAATGCTTAAGGAATTAATAAGAAAGAAACTAGGCTAGAAATAAAAAGAAATCCTAATTCCATTTGTAACAGCTTTGTTGAGATATAATTCACCTACTTAAAATGCACAACTCAATGTTTTTTACTGTATTTATAGATATGTGTGTCCATCACCACAGTCAATTTTAAAACATCTTTATTACTTCAAAAGAAAGAACACCATATCCTTTAGCTACCATACTTCCATTCTGTGTCCTTATCTCTAAGCAACAGCTAATCTACTTCCTATCATTGTAGATTTCCCTATTTGAAATTCTTAACAGAAATGGAATAAGTCTCTTTGATGGTTTTCTTTCATTTAACAAAAATGTTTTTAAAGTTTATTCATGTTTAGGCATGTGTCAGCACTTCATTCCTTCTTAAGGCCAAATAATATTCTTTTTTATCATTTCAGTTTTTAATGATAATATTCTATTATATGGACAGAACATTTTGTTTATCTATTTGTTGGTATATGTGCATTTGGGTATTTTTCTTTCTTTCCTATTATAAATAATGCTATAATCATTCATTTATAAGTTTTTGTGTGAATATGTTTTTATCACTCTTCAGTATTCACCTGGGAGTAGAACTATAGGTTCATATGATAATTTTGTTTTTAATAATTTGTAGAACAATCAGATTCCCAAAAGAGTTGTATAGTTTTACATTCTGATCATCAATATATGAGAGTTCTGACTTCTCTACATCTTCACAAACACATTTTGTTATCTGAACTTTATATTCCAGCCATTATAGAGTGTACAATATAATATCTCATTGTGCTTTGGCTTGCATTTCCCTGACTGATGATATTTAACATGTTTTCTTGTGCTTATTGGCTACTTGTACATATTGCTTGGAGAAATGTCAATTCTTATACTTTGCCCATTTTTACAGTGAATTATTTGTATTTTTATTATTGAGTTATAAAATTTCTTTATTCAAAAATCATATACCTAAGAAGAGCCTTGAATCCTAATTTCATTTATATTTCAGTGTCATGTGAAGAGAAAACTCCTCATAGTTAGGAGATTCATGATGCTTTAGGTCCTCAATCATTTGGTATTTTTGCTAAAATTTGATAGGTTCCCTAGTCACTAATGTGACTCAGAGATTGCATTTGTTGGAGTTATGCAGGAGAGGTGGGATTAGAGTCTACTGGGTCTCTCTAGAGGAAGCTATGGAAGTGAGGTTAGAGTTTTAATGGGGAAAGGGACAAAAATGGATGGAAGAAAAGAGAACAGAGTGATATGCTGGGCTGCTATGCTCTGGACAATTGACCATTGGCTTTACTGCTGTCCTTAGTACCCCTGCTCTCCTTGCTTTAGCACAACTAATAATTTGTATTTTTCTTCAAAATCCCACATGCTATCCTATTTTATGAACATTACTGGTGTGTTACAGTGGTTTTAGAGCAGACCACAACTTATGATTGCCTTTTCTATTTCTATAAGAAATGACATTGGGAAAATTATTTAAGCTTTCTGAATTTCTGCCATTAGATCTGGAAAATAAACATAATATAAATAGGAGAGAGAATGTATTTATGAAGCTGTCTTTAACAATGCAATGCTTAATACTATTATTTGGAGTTATGTGCAAAGCCCTGTATTTAGCACCATGATGGTCAATTATGTTTTTCTACAAGGGTGGTTGTGAGGGTGAAATGAAATAAAAATACTTAAAATCTATGAGTAGGGCATACTCTTCACTTAAGAAAATTTCAAATTGATGGGAAGGGGCTGGGGCTGTAGCTCAGTGGTAGAGCGCTTGCCTCGCATGCGTGAGTCACTGGGTTAGATCCTCAGTGCCACATAAAAATAAATAAAGATATTGCATCCATCTACAACTAAAAAAAAATATAAAAAAAACCCCAAATTGATGGGAAGATGAAATATAGGTAACAACAATATAAAATAAAGATGTTTTGGAAAAAATGCCCTAAAATGAAATAAACATTAAAAAAAAAAAAAAGAGGCTGTTTTCCAAATTTAGTGTCAAAAAAAAAAATCCAAAAAACAAGAACTTGGTAAATCCCAATTCTGGGGCCATACTCTCAGAGCTTCTAATTCAGTGGGACTTGAGATCCAACACTCTATACTTTCAATAGACCTGGAAGATGACAAGACATCTACAGGTTCTCTGTGAAATAAGAAATTTGCCTTACAAGGTCTTTTTCTTTCTTAGAGAAAAAGGACACATGTTTTTTTCTTTCACTCTCCATCAACCCTCCTTTTTCTCCTATAGAGAACATCAACAACATACCCAAGAACCTATACTTCTTGCTACTAATATTTTTATGTCTTTTGCCCCCTTCCCCTTCCTTTTCTCTACCTGTATATGTTGAGTTTTTAAAATTTGATGTCTGTCACAACATCTTTAATATTTTTTATCTCCTTAACTATTTTGTTATTTTGGAGATGTATTTATTTTCCACCTCTGTTTTCCTTGTAGCATTATACAATGTTTGTTTTTCTTCTCACCATCCATGAACCCCTTGCATTCACTTACTAATTGCAACTTGCAAGGTGAACCTCTATCCAGGTATTTCTGTTTCCCCAGATTAGTCCTCAAAGCTTTCTGGGAAATCCCTTTTGTCAATTCTAGAGTTCTCTGGTTCTCAGTGCCATGTGATTTCCTTTACTTTTCTTTGGCTCCTTTCTATAAATTACTAACTGTCAAACTCTCGAATCTGAATTACCTTTTGCTCTGGTGGTATAATCTTAATTTGTGTGTGTGTGTGTGTGTGCGCGCGCGTGTATGTGTGTGTGTGTGTGTGTGTGTGTGTGTGTGATTTTTGGTCACATTTCATTTTCTATTTACATATCCATTTTTGTATATGTTGGTATTGTCAATAAAAGAGACACAAAACTGATGTCTTATTTCCTCAAAAATATTTCTTCTTTGTGTATGTGTGTGTATATGTTCTTTATTTTTATTTTATGGAGAAGTTGAGAACTGATAGCAATCCATGGCCAGTGAAAAGTGAAGAAAAGGGATCTCTGTCCCAAAAGACATGAAACTGTATTTGTGAACAACCTAAATGGGCTTGTATCTTAACTACTGCATGTAGACAAGGGCTCAGACAGCTGACATCTTGATATTAGCCTATGAGATCTTAAACAGAGAACCCAGAGAAGTTTGCACAGATTTGCAATCTACAGAACAGTGAGAATATAGAAATCTATGTATTAAGCTTCTAAGGTTATGATAATTAGTTATTCATTAATAGAAAACTAGGTACTCCTTTCCCCTCGTTTCTTTCCTCGGACTCTATCTTTATACTAAAGTCTAAAACCTGAAGGAGATCTGATTTGAACTCCAGGCTCTCTCAGTCCAGCTCCCCTACCTCCTGAGCACAGGAATTCAGATGGTGGCACCTGTTCTGAATGCAATAACTGGCAGTGAGTATGAAGCACTTCTACCACTTTCTCAGCTTTTTTTTTCAAGGTTTACTTCCTCTGTGAGCACTGTGAGAATCTCTCATTGCTTCTGTGGTTCTCAAGTGCCTCAATTATATGTTTTAGTAATTTGATTGCCAATATCTAGTCAATGTCTCTGGCAATGTAAACTTAGCCCATCTCATCCTGTCCTGAATTAGAACACTTAATTATTATTTTTGCAGTTAGTAACTTAGTCACTATAGTACTTTTACTATTTGGAAATTCAAGTTCATATCCCCTGCCCCCCCACACCAAGAAAGTGAAAAAAGTGATCTTGTTGAGGGAAATAACTCCTAGGGGATAAATTTAAAGCATGATTGAAAAAAAAAGGTACTTCATGACATTTTTTCTCAGGTGATACTTGTTTCATGGAAATGTGTGTTCGTGTGTATGTATATGCACTGTCTGCTTTTATTGATGTAATTAAACATTTATAAACAAAAATATAATCACAAGGACACACACAAAAACAGTTTTGAAATTTTGAATTCTAAATCCCTTCTAAAATTATTTTTGTCTTCCTCAATTGGATGTTCTCTCCAAAAGACCTGGGCAGCCCCACCATTTCATCTTAGCAGTTGTAGCACACCATAGCCAACAGCTTTTCTCAGTAGAAAGTCCTGGTTTCTGACAGCTCTTAATACCTGGAGTCTCCATTTCAGCTTCGACTTTGCCTTTACAGTTTCATATATCACCCTATCTGGGGAAGCTGGCAGGGATTCTGACCCTACATCACTTAACTTTACCTCCCAGTTCTTTCTGTTAAATTTTGGTAGAAACCTCCATGACCCCAAATGTCAGCATCCTGCATCCTTTCAAAACAAGCACCATAAAGATGATACCAAGGTCTGCTGCTAGCTCTTGCAATACTTGAATTCCTAGGATAACAGCTGCAGTGGACTCCAAGTGCCTAGGTGGCTGAGCATGGTAAAACTACTTGATAGGTCTCCTTGTACTAGCAGGGTATTTTCTCAAAACAATTTTCTTCTGTACCCTGAAGCCTGCAGTGGGTATGGTTTAAGCAATTCCTAAGATGTCCTAAAGCTATTTTCCCTGCTGTTTCTGGCAAAGTATTTAGCATCTCTTCAGTAACTATAAGCATTTCAAAAACCATAACTTCCTTGGCCCAGATTTACATACATTTTTCTGACCAGATTGAAAGTTATTTAAAATCTTCTTTCTCTGCTTTCTGCTCATATTTCTTATGGTAAACCTGGTTAAAAACTGATGGCAATATCCATGCTATCCCCCAAATGCTGGGTATCCTTGGTAATTCATCTGCCAAGTTAATTAATCAGTCACTTTTTTAAATTCAGCCTCACACAATCTTGGAAGAAGGACAGAATTTAGACAAATTGTTTACCAGAATATAAAATGAGCAGTATCAGGTCCAATTCCCAATAGAATCCTCATTCCCCTCTGAATCCTCATGAGCATAGTTCACATTTTTATCGGCCTTCTGGTCTTTAGAACTTCCACCAGAATTTCCCATTAAGCTCTGTGTACAAAATTCTCAGGACTTTCCAGCCTTCATCTCTAAACATCTTCAAATTCCTCCCACAAACCAGCTCCAAAGGCTTCAGAATCACAAGATCAAGTTAGTTATAGCACCTACCACAATTCTTGGTCCCAGTTTGTGTGGTAGTCTGCTTCATGTCACTGTGAGAAAATTACATGACAAGAACAACTTAGAGGAGGGAAAGCTTATTTTGGCTTATAATTTCAGAAGTTTACTCCATGGTCAGTCAATTCCTTTGCTCTGGGCCCATGGTGAAATGGCAGCACATCATAATAGAGGAGTATTGCTCTATTCATGGTAGCCAGGAAGAATAGAGAGGGAGGGGAAGGGGTTTCAAAGTAGATAAGCTCTTCTCTGTGCCCCCAGTTACTCACCTCCTCCAGCCACACTCCACCTGTCTATATTTAAAACCCAGTCAGTTCCAACTAGGATGGGATTATAAAGTTACATCTCTCAAAATTCAAATTTTCACCTCCAAACACTCCTGAATTAACACAGGAGTGTTTGCAGATACCTCATCCAAACACAAAAGGATACCACAAAATATATCTAAATTATAATGGAAAAAACTTGCAGGTATTAGCAAGACCACTAATAGGACAACTGTAAATATACAAAAGTGATAAAGAATATTTAAAAATTTTGATGTTTATGTATGCTCTTCAATTTTAAACACTTCAAAATTATCCATTTCATTAATTTATGCAACATTCTGTTTTAGGCCTTTTTGTATTCAAGCACAGATAAGTATGAATATTGCCATGGCATTCTACTATCAAATAAACAGAGTGAAAATTAAAGTCATGTGAAAATAAAACACATAGAACCTAAGATATAATGTTTCAAATAAGATGAAAATATTATAAATTGATAATATAAACATCAAATTTTTACTGTAAGTATATTGATTGTTGAAATATAATTACTTTATAAAATATAGATAATTGTTAAAGAGAAGACATAATTTCAGTAATTTTTAAAGTATACCTTTCCTTTGTTGCTATAATTTACATTGCAAAGATAATACACTAAAGACAGAGTAAAAAGAAAATTGTAAAGTTAAATTTAGACTATAGTAAATTGAATGATGTGCTTGTAAAACTGCAGGATCTTTCTCAAAATTTAATTTGGAAAGAAATCTAATTATCAGGCTGTTAACAGTCCTAAGTGAAAGCTCAGCTGAGAATCTGAACTAAGATAGCTGAAGTGTCTTCACAGTGTTGGCACTAATTGGTCATTTGGAACCCAGGGAGTTTTCAGGATTGACACCAAAAAATTGAAAGGCTTTTGCTTAGTCACTGGCTTTTTAAGTGACAAAAGGCAAGAACAATGTCAGTCCTACTCCTTGGTAAGATTTGAGTAGTTTCACAAAATCTGTTTAGAAACTAATGTCTCCAAAATTATCTCTGCTGAATTATTTTTGTTTCTTTTTCTTTATTGTATAATTGAAGGAATACAATATGATATTTTGATTAATATATACAAACACACACACACACATATATAAAGAAATTGTTGAAATGGTCAAGAAAATGCACATCTCTAACTCATTATTACCTTTGTATGCTTGTGTGAGTGTGGAGATAAGAGCACCTATACTATACTTTCATAACAAATTTCCAATACAATATTATTAACTATAGTTCTCACATTGCACATTAGATCTCTAGATCATTAATTCCACACAATTAAATCTTTGTGTACTTTGGTCTATAGCTCCCCATTTATCTCCAAGACTCTACCTGTGGTAACAACCAGTGTGCTCTGATTTCTGTATATTACACTTATTTTCTTTATATTAGACTCAGTTTTTAATTTTCTCATACAAATGAGATCATGCTGCAATTTTCATTCTGTGTCTGATCTATTTCACTTAAAACAAACTATCTAGAATCTTGTTCTTTTTATGGATGAATAATATTCTGGTGTGTGTATCTTCAATGTGTTTGTATTCTTAAACATATATGTTACATATATATTCTATATATAATATGTAAATGAATTATATATAGAGAAATAAATTTTGGGATATATGTATATGTTGTGTATGTATGCATGTGTATATGTACATATACATACTTTGATTGATATGTATGTGAATATATCTCTAAGTTTTATATAAATATAATTTGTTTTTGATTATATAAAACTATATATGCATTGTTCACACATCCTGGCTCACCTGTTAGGATGGTTATTTTCATGAACACAACAGATGGGGCTATGGGAATAGCTCAGTGGTACAGTGCTTGTTTAGCATTTGCAAGGAACTGTGTTTAATCCCAGTCCTGTGATAGAAAAGAAGAAGTAGATGACAACAGATAACAAGTGTTAATGAAGGCGCAGAGAAAGGGAACCTCTGCGCAGTTTTGCTGGGAAGATAAATAGACAGAATCTTTACAGAATACGATAGAAAGGTTCTCAAAAAAATTAAAAATATAACTGGCATATGATCTATCAATACCTCCTTTGGGTATACCAAAAGAAGTGAAATTAGTACCTCGCAGAGACATCTGTACTCCCATGTTCATTGCAGTTATTTGATGTTTCTTAAACCAAAGCAGATTATAGTTGATCGTAGACTTCTGAACAAGAGTATTAATGATTTCTCTCTACATATTTAACAATATTTTGTTTCTTATAGTTTTATTTCACACCCAAGAAAAATGAAAAATGCAAAACTTCACAATAGTGATATTTTAGAATTATCTCAATTTGAAGTGTATTCAAATCACTCATGTCAAAATGTTGACTATGTGTTACAGATGCTTCCCCCTCAATCTTTAAATATGCACTACGAATGTGAGTGAATTAATTGAAAACTGGATTTTTAATAAATAGAATATGTTAGTCTTATCAAGCAATATTATTCTCCATGAGCAATTTCTGAAAACTATTAGATAATAAGAGATTAAATCCTTGTATTTTTTTGATTCTTAGCTCAGGCTAAGAAATTTTGCCTGACATTCTGAATATAATAAAGGTGAGATTACAGCAAATTATTCTGTCTTACATGATGTCATCAAGCTGGGTCAAATGTTCACATACCAGTTATCACAAAATGTCACATTAACTCTATACTTTAATTATTAAGTTTACTAATAAGAAGAGAAGATTATTGTTTAAATAATATTTTTCACTTAAAATAGTATATGTCTCTAATTACATGGTGGTACTGTATGAATGGAAATTATAGTATAGATTTTTTTAAAAATAAGCAAAAGACAAAAGCATACTATACTCATGTCAGAATTCAGAAAGATACTTTCAGAAACCAGGACATTCCTTTCACCCTTAGATATTGGGAGGTCATTTTTGTTTTCTAATTTTTATACCAGTCTTGCTATTTTTACTAACACTCATGGCCTTCTCCTAGGACTTCTGTCTCAAAAAATTTTGTGCTCAGCCTCCTTCCTCTTCCTCCACACATTCCCCCTATTCATAGTCTCAAGGCTAGTTGGGTAATCAATTTGAGTGATGGATTACAAGTTTATGTATGAAAACCAGACTTTTCAAAGTGGCATCAACTTTGATGCCTTTACAACTACTTCCTGGGATAATTTTGTAGGCAACTCAAGATCATCATCTTTGCCTCAACATATTAGCATTTTCTTTTTTCTATATTTCTCATATTCTTAAATAACACCAATATCAATTTATATTACTATTATTCATATTACATACTACTTAAGCTAAACATCAATATATAGTTGTGAAATTTTCAAACACAAATGAAAGCATCGATTTTTGGTGAAATACAATAAGAAAGTAGCTTTGTTATTCATTAATCAAGAATAGCGTTGATTTATGTAACATTTTCAAATGATTTTAAGTTTATCATTAAAAAATATAAAACTGTTGAAAACAGGTTTGGGAATGAGGTACACACAGGCAGAAGTTCTTATTTATCAAATAAATTTTCATATAATTCTGCTGTAGTCATGTTTTTGTAACCAAAATACCCAACAAGAACAACTTAGAGGACGAAAAGTTTATTGGAGGGCCATTGTTTCAGTGGTTCAGTCTATGGTTGGCCTACTCCAAGAGTCCAAGTCAAACAGAACATCATGGCAGAAGGTCATGACCAAGGAGAGTAGCTCAGGACATGATAGTCAAGAGGCAGAGAGAGAGAGCTCAGCTCACCAGAGACAAAATATTAACCCCAAAGTGACAACCTCAGTGACAAACTACCTCCAGCCACAGTCTACTTGCCTACACTCACCACCTATTAATCCATATCAGTTCATTATTATGCTGATTATGTTAAAGGCTTCATATCTAATTTTGCCTCTGAACATTCTTGCATTATCTCACACATTAGCTTTCGGAGGATATCTCATATCTAAACCCTAACAAATGTTTCATACCTTACTCCTTGAAATCTCCTTTTTAATTAGCCTTTTCACTGCTGTGACCAAATACCGGACAAAGCAACTTTACAGGACAAAAATTTTATTTGGTTCACAGTTACAGAGTTCCCAGTTCCTAGACAGCCAACTCCATAGCTCTGGGCTCAAGCAGAGGCAAAACATCGTGGCAGAATGATGTGATTGGAATAGATAGGTCACTGGGGGTGTGCATTTGGGGTTTCTATTTGGTCACTGGTGAGTGGAGCTCTGTCTCTGCTTTGTTTTGCCATTACCTGAGCTGTTTTCCTCTGCCATGCCCTTCCACTATGATGTCCTGACTCATCTCAGAGCTAGAGCAATGGAATCAGCTGTCGATGGAACAAGACCTCTGAAACTGTAAGCCTCAAATAAACTTTTCCTCCACTATGTTGTTCTTGTCAGGTTTTTTGGTCATAGTGGTGAAAAACAAAATTACTAAAATATTCTTCCAAGTCAATGATCAACAAATTAAAAATACAATGCTTTCTCTTTAAAAATTAAATATTTCTCCTACTGATCTTCTTTACATCTTCATTATATCTTATTTGGAACAGTGAAATAATCTGCCAATACTCTTTTTTTCCTTAGTGTGACCATTCTTATGTGGTTCAATATGAGAGATGTTTCTAAAATACAAATTTGTATGTGAAAGCCCCTTCCAATTAGATTCCATCAAAGATGTGCTATCAACTATCTTAGAATAGTAAATAAAGTAATTTTTAGTCTGATGTTCTCTTACCCTAATTCTCCCATACCTACATTATACTGCATTCATATCAAGATGCTTATTGTTTGACAGTTTTGCCATGTTTTCACTACTTCCCTTGGGAAATTACCTATATTTTACCCTCTGTATACCACCAACATAACATCATCTGTCAAATTTTCATTGATTTTCCTAAGCAGATATCCTATTCTCTATATCGCCTTCCTAATAGCCTAATATAATATTTTATTACATTAAAATTCTTTAATTATGTGTCTATGTTAGTTTCCCAATAACTGATTCTGGATTATTTATCTCTGTATCACCAGCAGCTAAGAAAGCCAGAAATATAAGGTAGAAAAAAAGAGAAAAAAAATAAAGAAAGAATCAGAAAAATACTTCCAAACCAAAATGTCTGTCCTTAACTTCAGATTCATAGAAAAATCTTACTTATTTTTGATTCTTTGCCTGGATGTCTAGCAAATTTCTCAGTCTCAAAATTATGCTTGTTGAAGTATATATTTATTTGGTTTTTATTTTGTCCTGCTTTTACATTATGTTATTTTGACTAGAATGTCACATATACTGACATTTTTACCTCTTTCAACAATAATTCCATCTCCAATTTTCTGGCCCACATTTTCCATGGACATCCTCTGAGGTCACTATGTGGATGAATTCTCTATATTCTCTAAGACTTCAATTGCTTTCTTTATTTCATCACTTCTTCTATTTAGCAAGCTTTCTTTGCAATAGAAGAACTTGATATATTAACTTTTTCTTTTACTAGATTTTTAAATATGTGTAGGACAGGTGCTAATGATTTTCCATTTCTATACTTCTTTCAAGAATGTCATCTAAAAAGTAGATCCCCCAAAAATGTTCTTTAAGTTAAAACAAATAAGTAATATTTTCTGCAGCCACTAAAGCTCTAAAGGTCTCATGCTATTGTTTTTCATCTATATGTTAAATTAAATTAAACCTTTAAGAAATTAATTATAATATAAAAGATTGAATCCAAAATATGATAAAAAACTTTTAAAAATTTCATCTTTCAAATTCAAATCACTGGGCTTGACTTATTAGGAAAAATATCATGAAAACACTTGAGAAAATTGTTTTCTCTCTGAAATATAGACATAGCATATTAAAATAAATAGTTAAGGGGGAAAAAGTTAATTCTACTTCTGGACTTATTTTGAACGTTTATTACTGGCATGGCAAACAAAATTGATTTCTCAATTTCCAAAGTAAGGGAGTAGATTAAATTAGCTTATTATGGAAATGGAGGTAAGATCCAGAGGCTTTTGTTTCAGCTAAAAAGAATTTCAGAGAGCAACTATACATTCTTATCAGTATATATAAAAGCACAGTTAGGAATTCTTTGGGTTCTCCAAAATTACCATCAGAATTCCATATACATGGTAGGTAAATAAAATGTCTTTTAATCAGATTGAAAATTTTTTAAGTGTTGGCTACTGTTTTTTGTTATTGAAAAATGTGTATAGATATTGCTTGATATGTATTCATGTATATATTCATTCATCTAATGCTTTAGTTCAAAATATTAACCACAATATGCAAATATTTTAATGCTTACTAAGGTACAAAGTTATGTATAAAAATGTTTTATGTTACCATTTCATTTGTGGATATGCCCTGAATTATTTGAGAAAAATGTCAGGAAACCACAATTAAGAAGTATTTTGTGGGGGAAATATGAGGCCTCTGTTTTAATAAAGTGCATACATAATTAAAGAAAATTAAAATAAATTAAATTTTATATTTTGGTGGATATTTGATGACTATCTTTATTTATTTATTTATTTATTTTTCTCAAAAGTTGCATTTTAATACATGTTATCATATTTAATTGTTATTGAATACCTGTTCTGAAGAGCAAAAGGCTTTGAAAATCATGTTCTCACTCTCCTCTTAGTTCTAACAAGAAATATAATAAACTGAAAAGTTACCATAAGGTGGAATGGAGTTAGCTTCACTAAACTTCACTATTATTTTCTTTGTTTTTCAAGTTACTTTTTTTTTTTTTTTTTTTTTTTTTTGGTACCAGGAATTGAACTCAGGGGCATTCAACCACTGAGCCACATCCCCAGCCCTATTTTAGGTTTTATGTAGAGACAGGGTCAAGTTACTTTTGATTGAACTAGAATTGATTATTATTTCTCTCTCTCCACCTGTACTGTTTTATTCTCTTTGCATAGGAACTTATTTCCCTCTTTATGATATTAAAAAAGTTACATGAACTCTTAAAAAAAAAAAGAAGTATTTTGTGCCTTCTTTTTATAGTAGAGACTATTTATTCAATATAACTTATCCAAAATAAAGGAGAGTTTAAAAAATAGTCTAAAATAATTCTGATCCTGAGTTTATTTTTAGAGTTTATTGCATCCAGGGGAAACAAAACAGCTTCTTATTTAAAGAACTCAATAAAAGAGTAGATTAAGTCAGTCAGCCTATTATGGAAATGGAGATGAGGCCCAGAGGCTTCTTCACTTTCAGTTAAAAGCTTAATTCTGGGGAAACATTATGCTTTCCAATCACAATACATAAAATCAGTTCTGAAAAATGCTTCTTTCTACAGCCCTTTCATAATCCCTTAGCACAGATCTTCCTTTCAATGAAGGTTTGGTGTCAATGACAGTCCATTTGAGATTCTTCTCTGACTGACTGTAAGGCTGATGGGACAGATGACAAGTGAACAGAGCCACTTTGGGCATGTTTGACTGCGAACTTTATCTGACAAGATTCTATCTGGAGATTTTTCTAAGGAGACTAAGGGTCATGACAATGTGGCCAGGAATGTGAGGGTTTGTCTCAAGTACTAAGTGTTTTCTGGACTCCAAGATTTGTATCCTTTGCAGAGGAGCTATGGACACAGGCTGTAAAAGAAATATAAAACACCACTTTATATTAAAAATATAAGCATTACTTCTGTGGATCAACATTGCAAAGTGAAAGATTAATAGGAAATAAAAAGAGCATTCTTGGCATTTGTACATGGGACACAGTGCTGCTGAGAGTTGGGGAATCTCAAGAACCTGTTTTAATGGGAACATTAGGCATAAGGTGGAGGTGGTGGCCCGTGCAACTGACATGACTGCCGAAAGGGATGTCAGTGTGGAAAACTGGAACATAAAAACATGGGAGAATGAGTTTCTGGCATACCAAAAAATACTTAGGAGTGAATGAGAAATTTGCAAAGGTGTGATGGTTATCAACCATAGGCTGATAGGGAAAAGATTTAGTAAAATTTGATTAGTTTCTCTAAATGTAATCTAATTATAGCTACACATGATGAGCCACTTGTTATACCTATAATAAAAAGTGATTTTCAGTAGAAAACAGTTCTTTAAGCATCTACTCTGCAAATCATATGTGATTTGTATAAAAGATGAAAAGCAAGCATATGCAATGGGAAATATTGTCCTGTACTACGCAATTTTCCCACCTACCATCCTGAGAATGAGTTACCCATTGTGTGTCTCCCCTCTTTTCATGTTAAAAATAAATTTATGAGATTGGTCTCAATTTATCTCACTTACATGACTGGCAAAGTGTTTATAACAATATTGTATGATTATTTTGAGCTAATTTTATAAAGGTTGTTCAATGAATTTGGAAATTACACTTATTTATATATTACATTTAGAATACTTCACAATAATGCATATGTTCACCATTTTCTGTTAATAGTCATGATTTTCAATCATTCATTCACTCATCCATTTCCTCCATTCAAAAATTTGACTGCTTAATTGTCACAAAAATGTTATGAATAGGATAATTCAAAAAGGTGGTGAGGTCTTCATTTCTCAATTAAGCATTCCTAGAATAAAGGTGGTGCTTCTACCTTCTTACATATCCACATATTTTGTATTTCCATCGTGGATCCTCAGATACTATCACTCTGTCATAGTCTCTATACAGCCAATATAATGAGTAGCCTGTGTACTTCATCAAAATCAGATATGCTCATACTGAAAATTATGTCTGCTTTTGATATTGTCTATTAGGAAATAAAATGTAAGTTAATAATAAGTGGTTACTATCCTGATAATATCTTCTTTGAATACTTGGAAATCCTTTTAAATTAATAAAAATCTATCTACTAGGGTGATCCAGGTTCTAGGTTACTTTATGCCTTCTTTTTCCCTCTGTTAAACATCCAATGTGTCAGAATTTAAGACGAGATATCAAAAGTTAACCAGTTAATTTTCCACAAATCTTAATACTGTTTTCAAAGTGATATTATTTAATAATTTTATGATTAGTAATATCCCTAAGTGTGAGATTTTATATAATTTACATAAATAGAAAACAAATTCAAAGTAATAACAATTACCAATGTTCAATACATTTTGATTTATGTAATGCCATGGACATATTTGCCTAAAGCAAATTTTGAAATAAAGACAAAATTAAGTTAAAGCATAGATCTAAGAACAAAGAAAAATTCATGAGTAGAAAATATATATTTATTGTCTTTACTGTAACTTGTTATGAATAAATTAGTTAGATTAAAATTTAACTTTAGTTTCTGATAAAACACTCAACTAACACAGATCCATTATGTTGACTATGTAGAAACTACAACATAGTAACAGCAATCTAAAGCACTATTATGGATATAAAAATGTTGGATACATTAAAAAGTAGAAGCAACACTATTAAAAGGGTGCTTAACTGAGATATGGAGATCATACTAACTTTCAGAATTATTCTCTTTATTTAGAAAGATTTTCATTTGTAAGAGATAATAAACATGCTGTTTTAGACATTGTTGTTACTTATTTTCTTTTATTAAATAACACTTTTCTCTGATTAAGAACTTACATAGTTGATATTTCCCTGTCACTAGTTTGTGGGAAGGTTTCATAAGTGTGAAGCATAATGGACATTTATAAAGCAAACACATTTATATAAACAGCACTTTGATAAAACAAACAATATTTTTAGGAACCAAGATGTTCCCACATCTCTTTCTATAGTCTCTTAATGACATCATCCTCCAAAACTAATCCCCATTTTTTAGCTTATATAAGTTAAATCACATGATACAAATTATGTTTTATCTAATTTCTTGTGCTCAAGATTATTTCTGAAATGATATTTTGCATAGTGGTAATTTGTTCATTTTCATTGATGTTATGGACACACCATAAATTTATTACTTAATGTAAGTTTGGATTTTCTTCCTGTACAGGCTCTGATTAATGACCCTACTTTGAACATTTTTCTGCATTTATACAGATCAACTTAGGTACACAGTTGTTAGTTGCATCCCTAAGAGGGGAACTGATAAGCCATAGAGCATGCATACATACTCAACTATAGTTAATGTTAACACTTTCCAAACAATATGAAGCAGCATCCACTTCCCCAAGCATTATAAGAGAATCCTACATACCCCACAATTGTGACATTGTCTTAAAATCAAGACAACATAGCCATTTTGACATTTTCTTTCTTTTTTTGAATTTAATTTGGACTTCATAATGAATTCTTAGCAATATCACTTTGGGGTTTTAAATTGCACTTGCATGATTATTAATGATTTTAAGTATTTTTTAACATACTTTTGCTCATTTAGATACTTCTCTAATGTCATCCCTATTCAAATACTTTATCTAATTTTATACTGAGTTTACTATCTTTTCTTAATGATTTATAAATGTTCTTTATACATTCTTTCACATATATTTGGTCAAACATACATACTCTACACATCTCTTCTCACGTTGTGCCTTTCAGTATTTTATCTTTTATTGATGAGGTTTTTGAAAAATATTTTAGTTGTTGATGGATCTTTATTTTATTCATTTATTATTTATATGTGGTGCTGAGGATTGAACCCAGTGCCTCACGCATGCTAGGCAAGCACTCCACCACTGAGCTACAACCCCAGCTCCTATTGATGAGTTTTGATAAATGAAAATGTTAAGTTTAGTGTAATCTATTTATTAAAATCCTTAGGTAATTTTTGCATTGGATTGAAGAAATCTTTGTCCAATACAATGTTACAAAAATAATTTTGTTTCTTATAGTAGTCTAGTGTTTTAATATTTACCTTTAAATCTATAATTCCTCTTAAAATTTATTGTTCTGTATAGAACAGGGTGGAATCAAAACTGACCTTCTGATAGAGCAAAGAGGGAGGGGAGCGGTGCAGCCGGCATCCTCTTCTGGAAGGAGTCGCTGTGAGCAGTGCGATTTGACCCAAGTTTGCTTGTGGTAAGAGTGTTTTCCTTTTGTCAATAATCAATCACCTGAATCAGTCTGGCAGAATTGGAGTTTTAGCAATAGCATAGAGGGCGAGGCTGAACACCTAACTCCTGGAGCCGCCTTGGCACCCTACCCAGTGGGAAGCTCCCAGCAACTGGGGAGGAGCCAAAGCATCCTAGCTCACTTAAAGCCACAGGGAAGTGCACCCAACTAGGAGATGAAGAAAGAGTAACCCAGAGAGGAGAAGTAACCTTCACAGGATCATTCCAAAGAGGAGAAAAGCTGAGGACCAGAACTGGCTGCTCTCAGGAAGGTCCACTCTAGAGTTCCTGAGGACCCAGTGGGAGCCCAAAACTGCCATCAGTGACCTCCACAGGAGCCCAGCCAAGGGCAGACCCAAAACTGCTACCCACCACCCACGGTAAGAGTCACGCGCAGAGACCCCTGTGTGAGATCCTGCCCCAAGTGAGGCCTGGGCCCGCCCCTAGTTCTGCTCCAGAGTTTCTGCGGACCAGGCCACAGCACAACAGAGGGCCCAAAACCGCCCTCAGGGACCACCAGGGGAGCCCAGCCAAGGCCACTCCCACTGCTCTCTTGAGGTACTTCCACTACTGCTGCCACCAACTTTAGTGGCAGTAGTGCCCATCTGGGGACACCTGCTGGGGACTGGAAGTGAATTCCAAGGTAAGATACAGGTAATCTGTAGTGTCACTATAAGATTATGGGATAGAGAAAGGAAGATACATGATTAACATGAAAAAGCAAGGGAAGAAAGTGCCCCAAATAAACCTTGATATCACAGTAATAGAATCCATTGACAGCACAGTTGGTGAAATGTCAGAGAAAGAATTCAGAATGTGCATAATTAAAATGATTTCTGAATTACAGAATGACATAAGCGAGCAAATACAGGGAAAAATTGATCAATCCAACAAAGAAAGAGGAGAGCAAATAAAGGCAACCATTGGTCACTCTAACAAAGAGATAAGAGAGCAAATACAAGTAGCAAAAGATTACTTTAAGAAAGGTCAACAGCATCATAGACGGAGAAAAATTGGAAGCATTCCCTCTAAAAACAGGAACAAGACAGGGATGCCCTCTTTCACTACTGCTATTCAACGTAGTCCTTGAAACACTAGCTAGAGCAATTAGACAAAAGAAATTAAAGGGATATGAACAGGATAAGAAGAACTCAAACTATCATTATTTGCCAATGACATGATTCTATACTTACAGGATCCAAAAAATTCTACCAGAAAACTTCTAGAATTAATAAATGATTTCAGGAAAGTAGCAGGATATAAAGTCAACACCCATAAATGAATTTCATTTCTATACAACAGTGATAAACCCTCTGAAAGAGAAATTAGGAAAACTATCCCATTCACAATAGCCTTAAAACAAATAAAATACTTGGGAATCAATTTAACAAAAGAGGTGAAAGACCTCTACAATGTAAATTACAAGACACTGAAGAAAGAAATTGAAGAAGACCTTAGAAGATGGAAAAATCTCCCATGCTCCTGGATAGGCAGAATCAATATTGTCAAAATGGTCATACCATCCAAAGCACTATATAGATTCAATACAATCCCAATTAAAATCCCAACATAATTCCTCATAGAAATATAAGAGGCAATCATGAAATTCATTTGGAAGAATAAGAGACCCAGAATAGCCAAAGTAATCCTTAGCAAGAAGAGTGAAGCAGGAGGCATCACAATATCATACCTTAAATTTTACTACATAGGTATAGTAAAAAAAAAAAAAAAAAAAAAAAAAAAAAAAAAAAAAAAAAAAAAAAAAAAAAAAAAAAAAAAAAAAAAAAAAAAAAAAAAAAAAAAGCATAGTACTGGCACCAAAGTAGACATGTAGACCAATGATACAGAATAGAATCCATTTAAATAGTTATTTTATAGTAGACAAAGGAGCCAAACATGTACACTGGAGAAAAGATAGCCTCTTCAATAAATAGTGCTGGGAAAACTGTAAATCCATATGAAGCAAAATGAAACTAAACCCCTATCTCTCACCATGCTCAAAATTCAACTCAAAGTGGATTAAGGACCTGGGAATCAGACCAGAGACCCAACGCCTAATAGAAGAAAAAATAAGCCCAAATCTTCATCATGTAGGATTAGGACCTTACTTCCTTAACAAGATTCCTATAGCACAAGAATTAAAATCAAAAATCAATAAAGGGGATGAATTCAAACTAAAAAGCTTCTTATCAGCAAAAGAAACAATCAATGAAGTGAACAGAGCCAACATTCTGGCAGCAAATCTTTGCTACACACACATCTGATAGAGCACTAATCTCCAGGATATATAAAGAACTCAAAAAACTTAACATCAAAAAAACAAACAACCCAATTAATAAATGGGCCAAGGAGCTGAACAGAAACTTCACAGAAGAAGGTATACAATTGATCAACAGACATACAAAAAAATGTTCAACATCTCTAGCAATTAGAGAAATGCAAATCAAAACTCCTCTAAGATATCATCTCACACCAGTCAGAATGGCAATTATCAGGAATACAAACAAAAATAAGTATTGGCGAAGTTGTGGTGGAAACGGTATGCTTGTACATTGCTGATGGGACAGCAAATTGGTACAACCAATCTGAAAAGCAGTATGGAGATTCCTTAGAAAACTTGGAATGGAACCACCATTTGACCCAGTTGTCCCACTCCTTGGTCTATACCCAGAAGACTTAAAAACAGCATACTACAGTGACGCAGCCACTTTAATGTTTATAGCAGTTCAATTCACAATAGCTAAACTGTGGAACCAACCTAGATGCCCTTCAATAGATGAATGGATAGAGAAACTGTGGTATATATACACAATGGAATATTACTCAGCAATAAAAGAGAATAAAATTATGACATTTGCAGGTAAATGGATGGAGTTGGAGAATATGATGTTAAGTGAAGTAAGCCAATCTCAAAAAACCAAATGCTGAATGTTTTCTCTGACAAGTGGATGCTGATCCATAATGTGGGGGAGGATATGGGGAGAATGGAGGAACTTTGGTCACAGGGGTGGGACAGGGGAGGGGGCAGGGGGACAGTAAAGATGGTGGATTATGATGGACATCATAGCCCTAGCTTTATGTATGACTGCATATATGTTGTGATTCTACATCACATACAACAAAAGAAATGAAAAGTTGTACTCCACCTGTGTACAATGAATCAAAATGCATTCTATTATCATGTATACCTAAGTAGAATAAATAAATTAAATTAAATTAAAAATTAAAACTGAACTTCTTTTTTTTCCTCTTCTCAATTATTGTTCAATTGACCATATACCTCTCTCTGAAAGGGCTGTCTTTTCCTCACTGCACTATAGGGTCATCTTTTTGAAAAGAGGATGTGACTTCATATATGGGTATTTTCCTGGACTTTATAATCAGTTCCAATTTCCTATCTGTCTAATATTGTACCTGTAGGGCAGTATTACTTTCTACAGCACTGTAGAAGCCTTTGAAACTGTTGGTATAAGTTTCTACTCTGATCTTTGTGTTTAAGATCCAATTTGCTGCTCACTGCATTTAAAATTAGTTGTTCCATTTTGGCCAAAATAATTTTTTTTAAAAAAACTGCTGGAATTTTGATCGAGATAGTATTGACTCTTGGAAGATATTGGACATTTTCACAATATCAACTTTTACAATGTGGAACTTTTTTTCACTTATTCAGGAATTTGGTATCTTAATAATGCTTTAGTAGTTATTTTAATGCATATTATTTCCTTACATATTTAAAATATCAAAACACATTACTAGTACTGTTTCATAAAGTAAATATTACTTCATATTTATCCACATATTTCCTCTTTTTATTTTTCTAATATTTTTCCTTTTAATATTTTTGTGCTTCTTCCTTCTAATATTTTTGTGCTTCTAATATTTTTGTGCATCTTACTGGGATGTTTTCCATCAGTCTAAACAACTCTTTTTAAAATGTCTTAGAGTAAAATCTACTGATAACAATTGCCTTCAGATTTTGTTTACCTGTAGTCATCATTGATTATAAGGTGTCTAAGTGTGATTCTCATCTTATTTTCTATGCTTGGGTTTAAAAGTTTCTGAAATCTGAGGGTTAATACCTTTCATCAGTTCAGATCATTCTGGACTGTTATTTATGCAAATATATTTTTCTGCACATCGTCTTTCTCTTCACTCCTACCCAACCCTTATTCCCCCATCCCCTCACACACACAGAAATGCACGTGCACATGTGCACAGTCACACAGTACAACACAAATTTTCTTGTATTTTTTTCCTTCTATCTTCTATCTTTTTTTTAGTTTGAATATGTTATACTGATTTATCTTTCAACTTCTTTATTTTGTCTTCTGGAACCAAATAGCTATTAAATCTATCCTGAAATTTCAGTTCCTATGTTTTATGTAGAATTTTACATTTAGTTTATTATTTTACAAATCTCTACCATATTTTATCTGTGAACCCACTCCTCATATTATGAGTTGTTATGAGGTAGTAGAAGGAGGAATAAAACTGCAATATTTCACAGCATCTATAAAAGACCTACAAAGAATCCCACAGCCATAAACCAACTAAAAAAGAAAACTGAGTTCACAGAGGCAGGAGCCTCAATTATAAAGAGAAAAATTGTTGGTAAAGGCCTATTTGAGCCAATTTCACTATTTAAATAGCCATCTCTCACATACCTTTGATAGAGTAATAATAGTCCCTTAGTAAAGCCTTAAAACTGAAGCCTTAAAACATGCACCCCAGCCATGATGCCAAATAGTCCTATTAGTGACTCTATCCAGTCTTAAGGACCCTGTGTTTGCCTGTGTCAATTACAGTTTAGAGAGTTTAAAAACATAAAATAAGAAAAAATCCACTTTGCTTCCTCATAAATAAACTTAAGGAGGCAGAGGATATGGAATTTAATCAGGTGAACTTGGTCTGGGAGACTTTCAGAAAGATGACCTAAAATATATCATAAAATCTCCATTAACTCTGAGAAAATTAGAGCTTCACTAATGAGCAGTTTTGAAAATTACTTTAACAATAATAGAAATAGCTTTGCTATGGACTTGTTCCAACTCCCTATGTGACTAAACTTGTAGATAGAGCTTTTAGGAGATGAGTAAGGCTAAGCAAGCTCATAAGGGTGTCTCTTAATCCAATTGGATTATGAGAAGAGGAAGAGCGAGAACTTTCTCCACTATGCTAGGACACAAGGAGGTGGCCATCTTCAAGCCAGGAAGAAAGGCTTCTCTAGGAATGGAATCTACAACACCCTGATCACAGAGTTCTGGCCTCCAGAACTGTGAGAAGTAAATTTTGTTGGACTAAGCTGACTAATCTAACTCTACTGAGTTGTTGCCACTGTCCTAGGTGCATGATGGCTACTACCTTACTTGACCCCATGCTAATGGTAAAAAGTAAGGATTTTTTCTTTATTGTTAATTATAAGAAAATTGATGTTCTGAGAAACAACATGTCTTGAATGACTTGGCTTTGTTTGACTCCAGTGGTCTTTCTACATCACATAAATAGTACCTCCTCGAATGAAAGATTCAAGTTGGAAACAAAAGGAATAGAAAGAAAATAGGGATGCACCACATGAGTTGAGACCTCAGGGTAGGTCTCATTAAGTATTTCTTCTTATTTACATGCTTTGTATGACATGATCCCTATTCTGGCCAAACTACTATTGCAAATCAAATATAAAAGTTCTATAGCTTTTCAATCATTAAGAGAGAAAAGTTTATCTGAATACTACAGGTTGTAATACTTTTAAATGGACTGGGAACTTACTGTGAACAAAGATAATTTTTCATTTTTATTTATAGCATGCATAGTCTTCTTCTAGTCCCATGATATAAAAGGCTCTTGATAATTATTGTTTCTTCTAGTTTCTAAGTGCCTATGACAGACATCAAAATGCTATTGTACTATTTGAAGAAGAATGTCCCATGTGTCTTTTATTGATTTATGAATTATTTGAAGTTGAAATACTGTATTAAATTTCGGGATTCAGAAAATGCTACATACATCTGGGCAATTTACCTCAACTAAGCCTTTGCTATTGTATTTATAAGATAAGAAAAACTGAATTTACTTATAAAGCTTAGTGTAATTTTTAAATGGTATATAAAAATGGCTTAGTACAATGCTTAGTAAACATTTATCAAAAATATATATGTTTTACTATGTCCTTCTGTCTATACCCTACATTTCATCAAATCCCAATGTTGTGTGGATTTGACAAATATACTGGACATACTTCTTTCAAGAAACTCAAAACAGTAAGCCTATATCTGACATAATTTGGTATTTTATATTTATCATCTCATCAAACTCATCAGGCCATCTATGTTGGAGGATTTTAAAGAGTTTCCAGATCTACTCTTGTTTCCGTTTAGGTTTTGAAAGGTCTAGATTTTGCAAAATATACAACTAAAAATATAGATATAGTTGATTTACTAATGAAAATTAAAGGAATTCATTTAAATGGAAAAATATTAACTTAGTCTTTTCCTATAACTATTGAACAAAGTCCATGACCATGAAAATGTACCCAATTAAATTTACATTTCATTCAAATTGTACTTGAGAATTTTCTTTTACTCTCCCAAAAGTTGAGTCCGAATACTCTTTCATGAGGTTATGGATATAAATGTATACAAATGAATATAGCTGCTTCTTTCTATACAATAAGTAGAGACATAATATTAGTATAAGTTCAAGATATTTAAGTTAAATGAAAAATGTTTTGCAGAAAACAGATCATTCTGAGGGTTTAAAATTTGTAGTTTTTTAAATTAAAAAATGACTAAGGAGAGTTTATTAAATACAGAAACACAAACTCTTAATGATATTTTATTGATATCCATTTAATTTTTTCCATATCCACAGCATGTTTCTGTATTTCTCTGTTATTCAATAGAAAGAAGTGTTTTGTGAATGCTCTCAAAATCAATTACAGTTTGTCCACTTTGTGAGGCCAATGAGGCAGAGAATTAACCTCCAACTAATTTCCAAAGTCATTTACCAGCTGATAGCTTCATACTTTACTACCACAGGCGCTAGACACTTTGGAAAATTTGCAAAACGCCTGCTTTAGTGTGTAGGAAATCTATCTTCTGGGTCATCATAGACCCAGGAGCCATGTTTATTTACTTTGCACTCATAAAATCCCCCAAAGTCTAGGGAATAAACAATTTAATTTCATTATTAAATAAATCTCCAAAGACAACAAGAAATATTGTGTTCTTTAATGAAAAACAAAAATCTTTCAATCACTTGATTAAATTATTCTAAAGGACACAATAGAGCATTAATATTAGCTCATATGAAAGTTATGCTGAATTCCTTTTATAATAAGCAGGAACCTCCTCCAGGCATCATGACTTTTACAGATGATGAAATCTATTAATGTATTACTCAAAGTATTAAAAAAATCATGATGACTTAATAGATTCTGTAGTCTAATTACTTTCTAAGTTCTAAGTCATTGAAATTCATAATACAAGCATATTAACTCTCCAGGAACACACTCTTTAATTATTCCAACATTTGGTAAAAATCTAATCATTTTACATTTTATAGTGATAATTATTAATATAATTTGAGGGTAATATTTGAACATTACTCTAAAATTTGGAAATTTCTGTGCATAAATTTATTACTTATGTGGATAATTAGTACTACTTTATAGAAAAGCATTAACAATATTAAATAGACTAGGAAGAATATTTTTCCAAAGATGTCAGGATTAGTAGATGAGAAAATCCAACAGTGTGGTTAGTATCTACCTGTCCAAGAAAAATCCCCCTTACACATTCTGCCAAATAGATGAATTGATCTATATCAGCCTGTAAGGAAGATAAACTAATAAAGATAGAGTGTCAAAGGGAATCAATATTGGTTCAGAGAGGAAAAAAACAAATAATGCATTTATTGGATTGCATTCACAGTATCTTTTTAGTACTGGAAGATCAAATGAGATTCAAAATATCTTTACAAAGACCAAAGACACAATAATATTTTGTTTCATTTTTCTGCTACAGAGTCTAACCAGATACAGTGTTCCCTAATTCAATTTTGACATTATTTACTTCATTAATTCAAAGACCTTTGCCTTATAATTATCATGTTATACATTAAAAAAGAGCTTTAAGATGGTCACAACTTCAGATAAATAGATTCAGAGAGCTGGTTAATCAAATTGGCAATACTTGTAGAGGAAACAGGCAATCCAGAGTTTTCTTAAAAATCTACAAATCCCCAAATATTTCTCTTCCAAAGCTATGATATGTTTGATTCTAGAAAACTTGTAGGCTAGTGAATAATACTGTGGACTCAACTGAGGAAACAGACCTAGCAATAACTGAGGCAGATCACCACTTCATAAGTTCTGCACTGTGAAGCAAGTGCCAGCTTGGGCAAAGGCACGGATGAAGAGATGCTAGAGAAGTCTAGAGCCATTCTAAAAATGGGAAGAAAATACAGAAAGGTACATATTTTCCCATATGTCTTTACAGTGTTTGATGATCTGATTTAGGTTTTTTCAGATTACCAGATAATTTTAATAACATAATCCAACACAATAACTATATTATAACCTTATGTTTTAGTTCTATTGTATAGATCAGTAAAAATTTGTTATTTTTCAGACATTGTGCCAAAGACATCTTAATAAACAAACACTTTTGAAAATTTTAAAGCTGTGGCCTTCTCTAACCAATTGTTAGAAGAAACTATGCATAAACTAAAATACTAAATCCCCTTGTATTTCATGCAAATGAAAGCCATCAAAAGAAATTTAAGCTTCCAGTGGAATTCCTTTTCTGATGTTACTATGCAGTACTCTATCAGCAAATGCTTTTAGCCTCCAACTAGATGGTTACTTTATCAATAATTGAGAAATTATCAAAGGGATCAAAACCATAAGAAGACTCATTTAACAGGTTTTAAGGGTCATTTACTACATAGCATTTCAATTCTATATGTCCTCATAAATAAAAATTATGCATTAACACAATGACTCCTCCTCATATGAAATATACCTACACAGTGACACATGCTTAAAATTCTAAGTAAATAATGTGCTGTCTAACTTATTCAAATGACAAGAATGTTATTGAATAAAATCCTGCAAGAGAAGCAGATGGCATAAATAAACTGCTTATACCAACACACAGCATGTGCAAAAGGTTAATTGAAATGACTCATCATAAATTATATATATATATATATATTTCCTCCATTTAGTAACATTTACGGGAATGATGATGTTTTTCTTCCTACTTCAATTAGTGTGATGACACTAATTACAATTATGGCAATTCTATCACATCTAAAGATTAATCATGAAACAATTAATATATTTTTAAGAATCAAACCTTATTTGTTCCCTTAAAAGACTGTGTTATACTCATGATATTGGAAATGGCAATTAAATTAAAAGTTGGTTATTCAACTAACCTAATGATGACCGTGCCAAAGCCAGTGAAGTCTTCAGACCACAGACGCTTTCTCAAAAGCAAAGTTCACAGAAGAGTGTACAATAATTTCAAAATGGCACTAAAGAACTAGTAATACCAGTGGTTGGCTCTGGTTTCCAAATACATAAAAACAAAATTGAGAAGGTCAACATTAGGTCATAGATTCCAACTCTATTATCCTAGATATTCAAATTGCTGCAAAACCATTTCCATATTAAAAAGTTTTTCCTCTTAAGGAATAAACAAAACATTAAAGATGTTTTCCTGTTTTCTCTTGAATTTGTCATTTATGTCTATTCATTTCAGATCTTTAAACTAGCTAACTGTGAAATACTGACATTTTGGGGTAAGATTTGAATGGTGAATGATATTTCAGATGTCTGTGTGTGCATGCAAATGCACACATATGTGTTAGGCATTCTTTAGACTCATTATGAACAATGTCCTTGCCTTAAATATAGACATATCTCCAGTACCTAATATAACCACCACAGCATAGTAAGTGACTCAAATGTATGTTCAAAGAAATAAATTAAGACTTAAATTATTGAAACTGAAACATTACAGGAAGACTCTATATTTCTACAGTCATCCCTAGATAGGCACATGTAGAAGCCTCCTCTTTGTGTTTTGACTAGCTCACAAAGAGTGTGTCAGTCTTACATACTATAGACTGACACTTGCTGTGCGGTTGGTCAATTTGTCTTCTTTGCCCATTTGTAAAACAATACAACCAACAGTATGGCAGAGAAGAGTTGGGCACAAGATTCATGCTGTGTCTTATCTCTGAAGGTTTAGTCACAGACACAGTATAGCCACTCCTGATCGTTATGTATGATGCCACAAAGAATGAATTACAAATAAGAGCTTACCATCGTAAGAGATTCCTTAATATGCATTCACACATTTTTACACTACTAATTTAATCCTTCATTTTATAAAACAAATCCATAATAATTTTTATTAAAACATTTGTTACGCTTAATAAAATATTTTATTAGTATTTTAATTTTTTGTTAGTGTATAATAATTATATATAATAGAGGGATTCATTTTGACATAATCTTATATGCATGGAATATAATTCGGTCCATTTTAGTGCTTCCTTTTCCCTTCCCGTAGTCCCCTCTCTAGTCCCTTTCCTCTACTCTACTGGTCTTCCTTCTACTGATTTATGATTTTTGTTTTTTAATTTGTGCTCTATGTATATGCATAAAGATGGAATTTACTATGGTACGTTCATATATGTACATGAAAAATTTGGTCAATTTCATTCCACAGTTCTTTTCTTTTCCTGTATCTCCATCTTGATCCTCAGTTCCTTTTATCTACTGTACTGATCTCCCCTCTGTTTTCATGGGACCTGCCCTGTGCCCCATTTTTCCCTTATTTTGTTCTTACTTCCCTATATGAGAGAAAACATTAGACTCTTGACTTTCTGAGTCTGGTTTATTTCACTTACTATGATGTTCCAGTTCAATGCATTTATACAAACACCATAATTTCATTATATTTTATGGCTGAGTAAAACTTCATTTGTATATATACCACATTTTCTTGATTCATTCATCTATTGATGGACATATAACTGGTTCTATAACTTGGCTATAGTGAATTGTGTTGCTATAAACATTGGTACGCATATATCTTTATAGCATGCTAACTTAAATTATTTTGGATAAATACCAAATACTGGGATAGCTGGATCATATGGTAGTTCTATTCCAAGTCATCTGAGGAATCTCCATAACATTTTAATAATGTATGAGTGTAACTTCTTCCCTACATTCTCACCAGCATTTATTATTTGTATTCTTGATTGTCATTCTACCATGAGATAAAATGTCAATGTAGTTTTAATTTAATTTCTGTAATTGCTAGGGATGTTGAGCATTTTTTCATGTATTTGTTGCTCATTTACATTTATTATTTTGAGAAATGTCTGATAGTTCTTTTGCCCACTTAATGATTGTATATTTTTTGGTAATAAGTTTTTTGAATTATTTATATATTCTATATACTAATCCTCTGTTAAAGAAGTAGCTGGCAAAGATTTTCTCCCATTTTGTAGGATCTTTTTTCATGCTCTTGTTTCCATTGATGTGCAGAAGCTTTTTAATTTGATGCTGTCCCACTTATTGATTCTTGGTTTTATTTATTAAGCTTTAGGGGTCTTGTTAACCAAGTTAGTGTTTATGACAATATATTAGAGTGTTGAGCCTATGTTTTCTTCTGGCAACTATAAAATTTCTGGCTTAATTCCTAGGTCTTTGATCAACCTTGATTTGACTTTTGAGCAGGGTGAGCAATTGAGATCTAGTTTCATTTTTCTATCTAACAGATATCCAGTTTTCCCAGTACCATTTGTTAGGTAGAATATCTTTTCTCCTACATATATTTGTGGCACCTTTGTCAAATATTTGATAACTGAAAATATGTGTGTTTGTCTTTGTGTCTTCTTTTATGTTCCATTAGTTTTCATGTCTGTTTTGATGCCAAGAGTTGTGGTTCATATATGAGGTAAAAAAGCTCATGTGTGAAAAAATGCAAGAAAGTTTAGAAGTAAAATGATTCACCCATCAGATCAGATCCTCATCAGTGTGTTAATCTACTGATATGGATTAACTGGGTGGTACCTGTAGTCAGGAGGGTGTGGCTGCAAAGGATAGGTCTCTGGGGGAATACCTTGGGGTATATATTTTGTCACTGATGAGCAGAGCTCTCTTTTCTTCCTGATGACCTTGTCCTGCACCCTCTTCCACCACGATGTTGTGCTTCGCCTCAGGACCAGAGCAAAGGAGTTGATCATCAAAGGACTAAGATCTCTGAAATCATAAGCCAAATAAACTTTTCCTCCTCTATTTTGGTCTTGTCAGGACTTTCAGATAACAATGACAAAAAGTTTACTTAAACACCAATACCATGTAGTTTTTGCTATCATAGCTCTATAGTAGATTTTGAGATCAGGTATTTTATGACTCCTCCAGCATTGCTCTCCTTACTCAGGATTGCTTTGGCTTTTCTGGGTTCTTTATTCTTCCAGGTGAATTGTTGGACTTTTTGTTGTTGTTGTTGTTGTTCCATGGAAAATGTAATTGCTATTTTGATAGAAATTGCATTGAATGTTTATAACATTTTGGTAAAGTGATCATTTGGACAATATTTATTTTGCCTATCTAAGAACATGAGAGGTATTTCTTTCTTTAAGGATGTCTTTGATTTTTTTCCAGAATTCTATATTTTTTATTGTACAGATTATTCACCTCATTGATTAGATTTATTCCAAGGTTTTGATTTGTTTTTGGTTTTGAGGATATTTTGAATGGGATACTTTTCCTGATTTCTTTCTCAACAAATTCATTATTAGAGTATAAGAGAGTTATTGACTTATAAATGTTGGTATTGTATTCTGCTACTTTCCTGAATTAGTTTATCAGCTCTAAAATCTTCTGCTGGAGGCTTTTGGGTCTTCTAAATATAAGATTATGTCATCAGCAAACAGAAATCATTTGATTTATTTTATATTTATATTCATTTAACTTTCTTCTCTTGCCTGATTGTTCTAGCTAGTTTGAAGGACTATAATTCAATAGGAGTGGTGGGAATGGACGTTCATGACTTATTTCTGATTTTAGAAGAGCATTTTCAGTTTTTCTCCAGTCATTATGAAGTTGTCCTTGGGTTTTTCTTGCATAGCCTTTAAAATGTTGAGCTAAATACTTTCTACCACTACTTTCTCCTGAATTTTAAACATGAATGGGTGGCTGGAATTTGTTAGGCTTTTTCTGCATCTTTTGAGATGATTATATGATTCTTGTTCACAATTCTATTTATGTGATTAATTATACTTATTGATTCGCATATGTTGAACCAACTTTGGATCTCTGAGATAAAATTCACTTAATCATGATCTACTATCTTCTTAATGTGTTTCATATTTGGTTTGTTAATATTTTATTAAAGGTCTTTATGTCATTGTTCATCAAGGATATTGGTCTTTAGTTTTATTTACTTTACATATCTTTGGTTTTAGTATATGGACTATAATGGCTTCATAGAATGAATTTAGGAGTGTTCCCTCCCTTTCTATTTCATAGAATAGTTTGAGAAAGATTGATTTTAGTTCTTCTTTAAAGTCTGATTGAACTCAGCTGATAATTCATCTGGTCTTGGGATTGTCTTTGTTGGAAAGCTTTCAGTTACTCTTTCAATCTAATTGTTTCATATTGTTCTTTTTAGGTTTTCTATATTCTCATTAATTGGGGTATGTTGCATGTGTCTTGAAGTTTGTCAATGTCTTCTAGATATTCCTGTTTATTGGAATATAAATTTTCAAAATAGTTTCTAATGGTCCTCTGGATTTCAGAAGTGTCTGTGGGATCACCTTGTCTGCAATATTACCTTTTTCATTTCTAATTTTGGTGACTTGGGTCTTCTATTTCTTTTGGTTAGTTTGGCTAAGGGTATGTCAATAGAGTTTATCTTTTCAAGAAGCAACTCATTTCTTTTTCTATGGTCAAACCTTTTGATTTCTTTATCTCTATTATTCTTTTACTGTCCAATGTTGAATTTCAGTGAATTCCCTTAGTCATTCTCTTGTTGCTTGAATTTCAAGCCATGGAACAACTGCAAAGAGCTCCTTTCCTCTAATCCACCATTTTCCTGATCTCTCATAGGCTATATTCTAGTTCAATATTTTGGTATATAATAAATCTATGGTTAACTCAAATTTTAAAAGCATTAATGTTGCATTACTGATGAATGCCATGTTTCTTCCACAGAACTTAACTACTCTTATTTTTCTTATTTTCTGTCAGTTCTGAATAATATTGTCAGAACTGAACTCCTAGCACCACTGAGAGAGTATCTACTTTTAGGACCTCATCTTATGGTAGTTCTCTTCCTGACACTAATTTCTTATTTTAATCAGCTTTAGAAACAGGCAGATGATGAGTAAAAATGAGACTCTATCATATGCAAATTGTAACCTTGGATAAGTTATTGAATTTTTTTGAGATTCTATTGAAATGCAATCAATTTATTCTCTTGTTTTGGGCAAAAATTAGAAGACAAAATGAATATAAAACTGTCCTCCAAAGAAAATATTCAGTACATACTCTTCTATCTCCACCAAAGCTGTCTCTTCCTCCTAAATTAGCATTAATCTTCCCTTTCTGTCCTTCTCTCCCTGAATACTTGACCATATCTAGCTGTTAGAGCCAATAATTTTAACTTTGTTCTCATTTTTTATTTAATTTTTTAAAAACTGTTTTGATATCACCTCTTGCTATCCCTATGTTACTTCAACCATCTCTTTAGTTTTTAAAATTGCACTTATTTATGCAACACACAGCACATCTAAAGAAATTCACATATGAACCTGTTAATTGCATGTTTTTATATACAATATTTTTTTTCCAAAATCAAGATTCATGTTTCAGAATTACTGATGGATATTACGTCGATTCAGATGGACCTCAAACTGACAATGTCCAAGTCAAATGTTATTATTGACTTCCTTAAAATAATTGCTTGTCATTCTGTTAGTGTTTGAGTTTAACCAGTTGATATCATCTTAGGCTTCCTTGATGGGTCACTTTATTCAACTACTGCTTAAGTTGTCATTCTAAAATGCTTTTATTTTCAGTTTATTTTATTACTTAAACATTTTAATGGCACACATCTTATTACCAACCAACATTTAAAGTCCTCTCCCCTTGGTCTCTACAATTTTTCCTAGCTTTTCCTGAACCACACTGTCAGTCTCCCATATGCTTTCAAATCCAGATAACACCATTTAGTTTATCATGTCATGCAGATTTTCTTCAAGCTATTTCCTCACAGTGGAATTCTCTCCTGCTCATTCTTCATTCTTTGATGTTAGGATCATACTAACATTTTAATATTTGTTCATTATATCATCTATCTCATCCATGCTTTTATCCATCCTTAAATACCCACCTGACAATTTACTATGGGTCATATGTAACTTGGGCTAGAAAGATGAAAAATTATGTCCTTGCTTTCCAAAACTTTATATTTTATTACAAACAGGATATTATATTACATTTTATATTATATAATGTGATTTTAATGAATAATAAAAAATAAAATAAAGAAGATATTCTAACTAGTGCCTGAACTTCAGGAATCCTTTAATTTTTACATAGATAGTTTCATGATATTGCAGGAAGCTTGATGCTGTCTTTTCTAATCATGAATCAAACCCAGTATAGCTGCAGGTGATACTTTTTGCTGGTTCACTGGTGAAAACAAACTAATATAGATCAAACCTGAGGAATCTGTAATTGAAATAAATGTTTAAAATAATTTAATTTTTTCAAATGCCCAGAGAGTCTCTAATGTATGATGCTTAGACAATGATTTGTTTTTTAACTTTAGGATGATGTGAAAGTGCTATTTATGTAGTAGAAACCTTACTTTCAATATTGAATATTGATATTTTCCCAAACTACAGATGCTAGGCACCAGCAGTTAGTTATGGCTCCCAGTCATCCACAGCTTCATGAGGGGAAACACCAGACTCTCTACAGCATTCTATGTTGTTCATCAGGGATGGTCAGTAGGTCAGGTTATTAAATGTATGTTCAATTTACAATTGTTTTTTACTTACAATGAGATTATCTGGACATAATCTCATAGCAAGTAGAGGTACATCTGTATATGCTATAAAGCTGACATTAAAGAATACTTGTTAGAAATTTTAAGTATACTTTTTGAAAAGAAGCTTACATGGTACCATCAGTTAGAATAAATGTCTCTTTCCTCCATATCACAGGGACATACTGTGTTATAATAATTGCTCTCTTCTTCTCCCCTGTCTTAACTGTTAAGCCCTAATGGAAGTACTTTGCTGTCATTATGTCATTGTACCAGCTCTTGTCACAGTTGCCAATGCTTCTCTTTTTAGTCCCCAAGAGCGATGGTACTGTGCACCATTTCCTACTCGGTGAAGTGCTGTTCTTTCTTGTATTTCATAGCAACATCTTTCCCAAGTTTTCCTTCTTCCTCACTGATTTATCACTGTCTCTATAGCTGGTTTCTTATTCTCTATCTCATCTCTTAATGCTTTGAGTTGTCTGGTGCTCCAATTGGGTCTTTCTTTTCTCCTCTATATTTGTTTTCTATCTGGCTCATTTAATTAGTTCACATAGATTTATGCACTAGCTTTTGTATATAAATATGACGACTCACAAACTAGTATCTATTCCTGGTCTCCGTGTGTGTGTGTGTGTGTGTGTCTGTCTTTGGATGTCCCCACTTTAACATGCCAAAGAAGGAAAAATATAACTCAGAATTTTATGGCCAAATGACTTCTTTTGTTCCAGTGATCTCAAAGTCCTAGTCTCCTCAGCTCACTAAGATCAATGTCCACCAGGATTTGCATGCCAGATACTTAAAAACCTCCCTTGCTTCCCTGAATTTCCCCTATCCTTTAGTCACTCTGGGTACCATCCTATTCTACATTCTCTTCCAACATTTTAATTCAGCCATCATTACTTTTTGCTTCAATTATTACACAAGTTTTTTTTTCCCCCTTCTAGGCTAACTCTAATTAATTCTTCACAAATAGCAAAGAATAAATGTGTTCTTTAACAGAAAACAAATCAACTCTACCTATACCTCTGAGCTGCTTCAAAGCCTTCTCAAAACACGTAGTATTGCAGGAGGATCCAAATTGGTCCCCTCCCTAGCAGTCTAATAGCATAGCACACCATTCTCCCTTTTCTCATTATACTTTCGTCACACTCTTGTTCTTTCGAATAATTAAAAAGCCATGTTCTTTCCCAATTTGAACTGTCTGTATGCTGCTCCTCCAAACCAAATGCTATTTTTGTCTATATGTCAAAGGCTTAATTCTTCTTAATTTAGGTGTCAGACATTTTTTCTCTGACCATTTTACTTAACATTAGTACATTTTCCCTTTCCATTTCAGTTCACTCTTTTCCTACTAATAGCAATTTAAATTTGTAAGTATCTCACTTGCTATTCTCTCTTTCCCCCATTTGCACAGTGAACACAAAGCTACATAAGAGAAGGTCGCTTCCTTTCATTGTTTAAAATATTCCCTTATACACTTCTTTGGAATTCAGCAGCAATACAAGCTTTGGAAGAAACAAAGAAGTGAATACTAAGTGCTCAATAAATATTTGCAAATTGTATGTCAATCCTCACTAAAGCCCAAGAATGTGGAAGTAATAAAGAGAGATAAAAATTATTTTTAGTGAGGGAAAAAATGGAAAGAATATCTATTCACTTTTAATTATACAATAGTCAGTATAGTTCCAAAATATCATTGATGCATTGATGCATTGTTTGCTGAAGAGACGATTGAATATCTCCATTTTTATTCATCACAGTTTTACTCCAACAGTTTCACTATATTATATATCAAAATTGTTTTGTGCCATCAGAACTTAATACATACTTTTTCAATGTTTTTCTCAATCTTCTTTTCCAGTTAAATGAAGATAATTTCAATATCTGTGTAAATAAGAAGATTGATGATTCTGCAATCATTGGAGGATATAATTAATATTATGCATATACAAGTTGCTTAATGGTCACACATACACATATAGTCATTTATACCATAATGATGTGTCCTTCAGTGATGGACTACATATACAGTAATGCTTTTAAAGAGCATATTACTAAGTGACATCATAGTCATCTAAATTAGTGTAAGTACCCTCTATGGTGTTTTATTTGTCAAAACATATTCCCAATGTTAAGCAACTCATGAATATATATATATATGTGTGTGTGTATATATATATATGCATACATATATACACATATATAAATCCTAGCCAGTTCATTTGGCTTCATCTGCATAGCTATGATTATAAGCACAATGCGTTCCACATTTTTATTGTCTTTTACCCTCAGTGCAATAGTGTACAAATGTTATTATTGGTAGTATTGAAGTATAGGGAAACAATCATAAAAAAAGAAACTCAGTACAATTTCTATCAACTTGTTTCTCGTCAAAGAGCAAATGGCCAATTTGTACTGCCAAGTGGTCACAAACTTGTAGCTGAATCAAACCTCAAATTAATCATATCCTTATGATGTAAGCTTTGTAAATAATCATTCAATACCCTGGAAGAGTATAATTGTTTGCTATCCATGAAGTGTTTCAATATTCATCTAGATACCATTTTTTGTTTTACGTGTGCTCCTATGTGTTTCTTTTATATTTCTCCTTAGATGCCTTGGTGAGTGAGAAACAATAGCTCATTGACGTTTTTGAAAAGAATTTTAAGGCTTCTCAATTGCTTTGGTCAAAAACATCTTAGTTTAAAATTTACTTTGGAAAGAAAGTTAGAATATTATACTTTAATAATTCCATAGTTATTTTAAAAAATAATATATATTTATACATATAAAATATAAAGTATAAGCACATTCATCATATCATTGCAGATATGATTATATAGTACTTGCTAGACCATTAAAAAATTTTACAGTGATGAAAACTCACCATTGTTATTGCAGTAGTAAGTAAACAGATTTTTCAGGAAAGTTCTGGGTTTCCATGGAAGTTTAATTTTTTAAAAAGCATATTTCTGACTTTTGTTCTTTTTGATTAAGATTTTTCCCCAATTTATTGTTTTTGTTGGTGTTATTTTAGTACCAGAGGTTGAATCCAAGGGTGTATAACCACTTAGCCACATCTCTAACCCTTTTAACTTTGAGACAGGATGTCATTAATGTGCTTAAGGTCTAAGTTGCTGAGGCTGGCTTTGAACTTGTGATCCTCTTGCCTCTGCCTCTGCCTCCTGAGTTGCTGGGATTACAGGTGTGCATCATTGCGCTTGGCAGACCTCAATTTGTATTCCAACTTTTCAGTATATACCCATTAATACTTTATACCTCATTTTAAAAAAAACATTTATTCTCTGTAATCCTTTTTTAAGACAAAAGTTTTACCAAAAATATATTTTGGAGTAAAGAAAATATCAGTTGATCAGAATGAAACGTTTTGTAATTAGGTTTTCCAGTGAGTAGGTCTTCACTATCATAGTCTTTTTATTAAAATAGAATCCATTCAGAACAAGAAATGTCATCAGATGAGTATATATATTATCAATGCATGTCATAAGAAAAGCAGTCTGAGGAAATATTAAAAGATGGGATTTTCAACTGGCTGTCTTATCACCAAACAGATGAAAAGGACACCATCCTCCTTGATAAGTGGGGCAAGATAAGCCCTGGCATAAGATGATATTCATTACTAAAGATTTTTACTAGCTGTGACCAGGAGAAAATTTCCTGGGAGGAAAGAACACCTCAGTTCTATTAATTATTAATTCATGTATGTATATGAACTACCAGGATGGGAGAGATAGGTAACTATCTGTAAGACATCATAGTTGGCCTGCTTCCTTCTGTGTTGTTGATAATTTACAAGATGATAATGAGGAACTGAGGGCAGTGAATAAGCAGTCAGTGAATGCATCTGAGAACGAGTGGGCCTCTGTAGTAGCTCACAGCAAGGCTCTTGTTTTCTTTAAAAAGGGGGAGAAAGAAAGGCACCTTTGAGCTTTGAGCTATATAATCTAATAGTGCCACATTTCTCCAGTGATATCGGAATACTCAACCAAGTAAATTCTATTATGCGAAAGTCAGGATCCTAATGGGACAAACCTTACTATGAAACCATGGGACAAGAACATCTGGATGAATTTTTCTGAGACTATTGCCTCTACAATCACCTCCAAGCCATCTAATCTTACAAAGCTGGGATAGAAGAGATTCCACTTCCATCATGACACTTGAAGGGCTACAGACACCCTTCCTCACTTGGCCAATAGTGATCCATTTATGCGTTCCCACCATCTCCATTATCTTTTAGAAAGGTGCCAGTGCAACACAGAAAGAACTGGGCTGACAGACTTATCACAGCCTATGCTGGCTGAAGAAGTTCTGGGCCCAGACAGGGGAAAAAAGATTCTGTGTGAAAGAAATATAAGAATTATCTTGGGCATACCAAAGAATATCTAGAACTAGATTTTGAGGCTGTTTAACCAGGAAGAATAGAATAGAAGAGTTGATAAGAAGAGTGCATTAATTTGGGTGCATCTTTAGGACTTAAATTATTTTTAATTCTTTAAAAAATTTCAATTATACAATATATTGCATACCGTATTTTGTTTACTGTAGTGACCAGGTTATACAATGACTTCTTGAACTGAGTCCTCCTGTCTAAAATTTTGCATCTTTTGACTAGTAGCAGAATTGACCAAGTAAATGTAGGTTTTAACAGCTTGGAGGAAACACAAGGGTTTAGGGAAAACTCACTGCTACGGTGGGTCTAAGAAGTCTAGAAAACATGATAGCTTGTCATTACGGAGATGAGTACCAGATATGGCTCCAAGACCAAACTCAATGATGGGTTAAAATCTCCCTCTTAGAAACCTGGGTCCACAAGTAGATCTGTGACACAATGATCTCTGGTGGTCACTGACTGCTCCTTTCAGATCTCTTTCTGAGAGAAGTACAATTATTCATGGAACTGACTGCTACCCTCTGAAACTCACCTTGTATTCATTCATATGAAGCCAGGTTTTAATAGGCTCATAACAGCAAAAATCCACATGTCAGGGAAGCTAAGGTGCATCTCTAGGAGACCCTGTAAACATCTGATGGGAGATATTCTACTGCCATCCAACATATACCTCTCCTTATTCTTTCTCTCTCTCCCACAAAGAAGACAGGTCTACATTGAGTCTGATGGCTCTTTGGCTCACTTATGCATGTCCCTTACAAATATTGCCCCAATAAATCTCTTACATATTTAATTCAATATTAGCCTCAGTTTCTCAAGGATTTAAGGTTAAGGTACATGGGGAGTTTCAGCAGAACAAAAAAAATGTAAACAAGAATTGAATACAAATTATACAAATTAAAAGTACAATACAAGAAATGAAAATTAATACTGATGACTAGGCAACATAGTACTGTACAAGTGTCCTTCTTGGAAAAAGAAAATGAATCCAAATAGAAACCTAAAATAATTTAAAAATTAAATGGTTAAATAATAAAGAACATTGGGGCTGGGGTTGCGGTTCAGTGGTAGAAGCTTGACTAGCATGTGTGAGGTACTGGGTTCAATTCTCAGCACGGCACATAAATAAATAAAATAAAGGTCCATTGACAACTAAAAAATATAAAAAAAATAAAAGAATAAAGAACATCAACTATACTTTAGTGCCCCATGGAATAATATCCTACCAATGAGCACGTAGATAATTACAGACCTAGAAAGACAGAAGATTGAGAATTGAACAAAAAAATGCTAAGAAATAATGATCAAAATTATTTTTCTAATTTGTTGAAGGATATCAGTGTGCAGATGAAAATAAATCTCAATGAAATTCAAGTATAACATATCCAGTGAAAACTACACCCAACCTTATCATAGTCAGTGTTGAAACTAAAAAGAAAAAAAAATTAAGAGTAACCTGAAGAAATAAAACTCATATTGAGGAACGATGACAGGATTAACATCTGTCTTTATAGGGACAATGGAAATCTGAGCATAAGAAAAATGTTTTTAAGTATGTCACTCTAATTTCTGTATCCTATAAATACATTCTTCCAAAATAAGTGCTTATTTTAAAAAAGAAATTCTAAGATAAACAAAATCTGTGGTAATTTGTCACCAGCAGGTCTAAATTACAAAAAAAGAAAAAATGTTCAAATTTGAGGAAAATATTGCATAGGAACTAAAAGAAAAAAACTGAAGAGTTTCAAAAATTAAAAATATGCATTTTTATTTAAATTTATCAAATAGAATAAATGACTACTTAAAACAAAATAACATTATATTGCCTGATTTATGAGGTATGTAGAAATTAAATACTTGAGAAACTAATTAAAACAGTAATTGAGGATTAAGTAAATGTTATTGTTGCAAAACTTTTCCATAGTCCATGAAGTGGTACAAAATAATTATAAATAAAATATCATAAGTTATAAATGTATTTTGGAATTCCTAGAGGAACTAGTAAAAAGTGCAAACAAAATAAGCTAAGATGTGAATCAAGAAATCTAGTGGATTATTAAAAATATTTGAACTAAAAAGATGACAGGAAACAGGACAATTCCAAAAATCATCAATTTACTTTTTGAAAATTAAGATGATAATTTAAAATTTTTAATTTCATTAAACATAAGAAGAAAACATATTGCAATTAAAAGAAAGATTTTTCAAATTATATTTAAAAAGCAAGAGTAGATACAAAGAAATTTTGCTTTGTAAGAGATGAAATTTAAATATGATGGGACAAATGTTTAAAGTACAAAGCCTCAAAAAGATTGGCCATACAAACACTTATCATAAGAAAGCTGGTCCAGTTATGCTAGTACCAGACAAGTTGAATTCAAGAGGAGTCTTTATCAGATGAAGATAATGACAGAAGTATTAATTCTTCAGAAACAGAGGAGCAATCTTAAATGCGAACACACTTAACAACAGAATTTCAAGTTATGTGAAACAAAAATGAAAGAACAGTAAGAAGAAATACGAATACATAATTGTAGTCAGATAATTTATTATTCCTCTTCATCAATTGGGAAGACAAGTAGATAGAAATCATTAAGAGTACTGAAATCATTAAGAGTATTGTTAACCAATGTGACTTAATAAAAATCTAGAGAACACGTCTCTTTCCCTAAAATGTACTATTAGGGGCTGGGATTATGGCGCAGTGGTAGCGTGCTCGCCTAGCACGCGTGAGGCACTGGGTTCAATCCTCAGCACCACATAAAAACAAAGATATTCTGTCCACCTAAAACTAAAAAATAAATAAATAAATATTTTAAAAAAAAATAAAAAAAAAAATAAAATGTACTATTAGTTTGCTTGTAGCATTGCTCATTATATTACTACTAAGTTAGTAAAATATTTCTTTGAAGCTAGTGAAAAGTTTGTTTCAGCAAAGCCCTTGAATGAGCTGTATATTTTCTTTAAAATTTAAAAAATCGGTTTATATGCATCAAATCTTGAATTTTTACCTCATCTAAAAAACAATAGTGTTAGGAACAATGTTTTTTAGAGTGTTCACCTCCTTCAAAGAGTAGAATTCAGTATTCAAATGACTGATTCTAAAAATATGTTTCTCAGATCATTTGGAAAAGATTCAAGTATTAGAATTAACTATTATGAATTTTATTTTGAACATTTCAGGATTAAGCACAGGAAAAAGTAAAAATGTACATTTAAAAATTAAATCTTAAAACATGAGTAAATTGTAAAAGAATTTGGCTATTGGCTATTGGATTGATATTACCTAAGTATCATAGAGAACAACAGTATTAGAACTAAAGTAGGTAGGACTAAAATGAGTTGGGATAGTTAGACCTCATGTTTCTTATTCAAATCTCTCTTTCCTCAAGTGCTTAAATTCTAATGGTGGATACTGTGATGATGATGACAATAATGATTATAGATTATCTGAATAATATCTTTGACACAAAAAATTCTTGTCTTCTATGCCTAGCTTAGCAGATCTGATATTTCATTATTACCCAGAGTCACAATTTGAAGCTGCCAAATTTTGTAATTTTTTCCCTCATAAGCATCTTTGTGCAGAATGCAAAAAACCTGAATTATGCATATACTCATAAATACTGTGTATTATTCAATTGTACAAGAATTGCTTTTGAAATTCATTTCATAAAAGTAAATAAAAGTCCCTTAGGCATTATTCTGAGTATGAGAAAGGCAGAAAATCATTTCAGACAAAGTGAATATCCTCATGACAATCCCACAGCATTAGAGTATATTGCTTCCTAGTAATACTGTATCTCATTTTCCAGAATTATTTAGAAGAGCAACAGATGAGAAATTTGGGAAGCCAAAAGCTATGTCAGTTTACAGCAAACACATAGGAAAAAATGCAAATGGTGGCCAAGAATAATTTTCAGAATAACATTAAAAATATCTAACCTGAAACAAGGTTGACCAATTACAATATTTACTATTATACTTACAATATTAAATTCCTTCAGGCCAAAGGAAGGAAAACATTTTTCCTTAAACAAAAATATACAGACATTAATAACCTTACAGCCAAAGTCCAGTCACATATAAAGGATATATGTATGTGTGTGTGTGTGTATACACACACTTATTAAAAATATATGCATATATATTTGTATATGCATATATTTTTAATATATTCTGTAGTCTGTTTCCAAAGTAGCTTTTGGGAATAAATTTTACTTCTTGAAAATGTTAAAGATCTTTTGTGCTTCCTGTTAAAAAGAACAATATTAGTACAGTTAAAATCATTTTAATAGCTTTATGAGTCATATATCAAAATTGTACTTTTAATGTACATAATTTGATAGATTTAGACATATAATGCAGTCATGATGATATCACAATAAAGCTAATAAACATCTATCTTCTTCAAAATTTTTATCCTTTTTTTTGGTGTGTGTGTATATGGTAAAGAATGCTTAACATGCGATCTACTCTCTTAATAAATATTCAAGTGAACAAAAAGTAATTACTATAGGGCACTGCGTTCAACATTAGAGCTCTAGAATTAATCCATCTTTATACCAATTGAGCAAAAACGTCCCATTCCTGCTCCTCCTAGTCCCTGGGAACCACCATTCTATTCAGTTTATATGAGTTTGATTATTTTAGATGCTTCAAATAAGTAGAATCATAAGGTATTTGTCATTCAGAGACTGGCTTATTTCATAATGTATTCTAGGTTCATACATGTTATCATAAATGGTAAATTTCCTTTCCTTTCAGATTGAATAATATTATAAATGCATGTGTATATGTCTACCTCTATCTTTATCTATACATTTTAAGTGTTACTTTTCCTCAGTGATGATTTTCCCTTGACCTATAGCACCCCCCAAATCTTACATTTTAATATGCCAATTGCAATTTCCATTTGACATTTAAATATGTCAGTTTGCTCAGGTTTGATGTTCTTCATGTCATTAACAAATCTGTATTTTTTCTGAATTACATCAATTTCTGGGTCATGATTGCTTGGTGTCTAAAATATATAATAACTTTGGAAGAAAAATAGATAAATATTAGAAATGCTTTCAATCATCTATTATGAGGCTTAAAGTTAAATGGTTTTCATCACTCTTAGAAACCAGTGACCTAGATGGAATATAAAATGTCTTTTGTTTGGAAGGTGTCAGAGAATAGTTAAAAGAACTTAATGAAGAAACTAAAGAAAATAGCTTGGAATTGAAAGCAGCCTGACTTTTGCAGTTAGAAATGACATGGCCATTTAATTAAAAAAAAAAAAAAACTGTTCAATCTATGAGATAACATGTCAGTACCACAAATCATTTTGGTAATTTGCAAATGGTTTGAAGTGTTATAAAGTGTCTTCAATATTACTAAATTCTGACTTCTAAAAAAACCCTTCATCTTTCTAAATTGTTAATTGAATTCATTGAGTGCTATCAATACTAAAAGTCACAAAGATCTCTGAGAGTTCACTAGAAACTGAACAAAGGAACCACACTTAAAAACAACATTGTTTTCTTTGCAGAAATGAAACAAGAAATGAACAATGAAGAAAATTGCATACAAAATATTTTTCATATATCTTTAATCAACAGTTATTGGAAATAATAAGAAAAACTTTCTAGAAAGCTTTTAATTAGATGTATCTAGTATTCATGGTACCCAAATTACCTTTAAATTAGAAATGCTCAAAAAGTGAAAGGCCATATGTTAGCATTCAGGAAACTAAAAACACATGAGCCAGATGTAAGATTATACAAAAAGCATGATATTTACAATGTCTTTAGGAGTTAACATTGCTGATAATGCCAATTGCTCTCAAAAACGTTACTATAAGAAAAATGGTAATGTTGCTTGGGATTTGGCTTTATCTAGAAAACATTCACTTTTTTGTTCCAGTTGGATCCATCTTTGAGTTTATCCTATCTTTGGAAACCTGGCTCAGAACAAACCATATAAGATAGTGAGCTCTTCCCAGGTTCATTTATGACTAATATTTCACAAACTATTTCTCTTTCATAATTGTTTTTCTCACTATTCCTCTAAGAGAGAGTCCATTATAACTTGAGCCACTGAAAAAGATAGTTTGCTTTAGCCATAATGGGAGTCTCATAGTGACCCGAATTTCAAGTCATATGAAGTCCAAGAATAATTTTATACTGGTAACATGCTTATTGACAAAATCAAAGCCACACATCTTACAATAACCTAAACCAACAGAAACATAACATAAATCACATATACAATACCATTCTGCCTCAAAAAATAAAGAAATTATGTCATTTGTGACAGCAAGAATAGAATTGGAGAATTTTAAATGAAAGCACACAAAGATAAATACCACATTTTCACTTACATGTGCAATTTAAAACAATTGACCTCATAAAAGCAGAGTGTAAAATAGTGGTTACCAGGACCAGAGTGGGTGTGGAAAATCAGGGATGTTGGTCAAAGGATATTAGTTTCAGATATGTACTATGAATAAGGTCTTGAGATATAATTTGCAACAAGATGTCTATAGTTAACAATACTGTATTTTACACTTGCAATATGCTAAGAAAGTAGATCTTAAGTATACTTCCAAAAAATAAATTAAAATGACTGTGGTGATGGACGTGTTAATTTTCTTGATTGTAATAAACATTTCTGTATATGTTTATGTGTGTGTGTATCAAAGCATCTGGTATATCCTAAATACACACAATTTTATCTGTCAATTTTATCACAACAAAGCTAGAAAAAAAATAGCTAAAGGTATTTAAGGAGAAAGAAAATGATAGAAGAAGGTTTGGTCACTCAAGGAACCAAGAAAAAACAAATACGAAAGCACAGAAATGTGAGTAAATTAAATATACTATTTTATGAATTCTCTACATTATATTTGATAATTAAAGAAAAAATTATAATAAAATCTGATATTTGCCATAGATTTTGAAAGGTAAAGAAGAGCTGGGCACAGTGGTGCATCCCTGTAATCCCAGCATTTTGGGAGGCTCACGAGTTCAAAGCCAGTCTCAGCAATGGCAAGGCACTAAGCAACTCAGCG
>PVHX01011913.1:0-61853 GCA_004024805.1 Geosciurus inauris
GCCCTATTTTGTGTTTTATGTAGAGACAAGGTCTCACTGAGTTGCTTAGTGCCTCGCCATTGCTGAGGCTGGCTTTGAACTCGCGATCCTCCTGTCTCAGCCTCCCTAAGTGCTGGGATTACAAGCGTGAGCCACCGCGCCCGGCTCATGGTTCTCTGATTGCTGAGCTGTGCAGCTGGCCTACTGATCCCCTCCAAGAAGCCGTGGCAGGGCGGTGGACTAGGTGGGCTGGGACACAGGTGTCAAGCACAGGTGGTGGCTGTTTCTCTAAGCCTGCCATGGTGTAGGCCTGAGGCATGGCAAGCCAGGGCCGACCTGTAGCCCTGGGTCAGCCCAGACTAGGCCACTGAGAGGTGGAAAGCGGAAGTGGGCAAACCCAAAAGAAAGTTCTGGACTCCAGGGCTACCCAGCGGTGTGGATACTTTCCAAGACCTGATTAGCATCAATTTGGACCAACAGCTTAGCACACTCAAGTGGCAACCTGCTGGCAGGTCCCCTTTTGCCCTGTGAGAATTCTGTTTCTATTCTTCACACTTGAATAAATTCTCCTTTGACTCACTCTTCCTTGTCTGTGGATTTCATTCTTTGAATTCACAAGACAAGAACCCAGAAAGAATTCAGCAGAGCACTGCTGGGGTCTGCTGCAGCACTGGGACTCAGCCCTCCCCTCGGAGGCACAACACGCCACGCTCTGGCTTTTCCAGCTGCGACCCTCCGATCTGACCCTGGCAGGCACACCCTGCTGGGATTCGCTGCTAACACTAAAATGGGCTTTCTCAGCTGCAGAGGCCTGCAGCTAGCGCAGATACCCTGCCCCGTACAAGCAGAGAATCTAGTTTCATTTCCAACTCCGATTTCAACTCTTAATAAAAGTGAGGTCTGCATTTTAGGTAGTGCATTTTCTCCCTAAGAAGACGGAGTGCAACTGAGCTTTATTTTCTTAGTTTCTCTTTTGCTCCTTTCTTCTCTTTTACTGTCGTCCTGGCTGTGGTGTGGCTGGTCACATCATATCCTAACTGACTCCCTCAGTCCCCACAAGTAAAAGGGTAACTCACTGGCCTGACATCCATGACCTTTCTTATTCAGTCTCTTCTCCCTTCCCTGAGGTTTCCCCTGCTCCTCAGCCTCCACATTCCCACTCTTTGCTCTGTTTTCAGTTTCTCAACTATTCTTTTCTTCCCTCTCAACTTTTCTGTGATTTCCAAAGCTTCTAGACCTTACCTATGTGATGTCTTCTGTCTTGCCCACCTTCCCTGCCCATTCTTCTGATCCTGGCAGACTCTTCAGATTCCTGCTCTCGCCACCTCTGCAGCATTCCCTCAACTGAGGCTGGCTACCCTGCTCAGGTCTCTGTGGCTTCCAGCAGGCACCCCACCTAGACCCCAGGACATTAGCCTTGTGCAATTCTCATGCTGGACAGAGAAACCCAAGTGCACCAGGACCTTATATTGTCTGTCTCCAGTGTCTCAGTGCCTAGCGGAGGGGCCTGGCTCACAGAAAAAATGAAAAGAAGCCTAGATGAAAAAAAATCTGTTGAATGAAGGTTCTGGTTACTCTCTTGTAACCATATGTCCACTTTGGGTAGATCTGAACTGCATTTTACCGACTTAGTCAACTTCATTCAAGATCTATGACCATAAAAGTAAACTGAAAGCTGTTAGCATAATAGAAAAATTTCCTGAAAAAAAAATTAACTTTTGAAATTTAAAACACACAAAATTAATTCCTACCATTTGAAGCCCAGATTTGAAACCCAGTTTCTCAAGTCCTAGACCCTAGTACTATTTTTAAATCAATCTATTTTCAATTCCTATAGACTATGGTGATCATGTGGGAATGAGCCCACCCAGGTAATGCTACCTCTCACCCTCCCTTCCAATTTTTTTATGGGGGGTGGTACCAGGGATTGAACTTAGGGGCACTCAACCACTGAGCCACATCCCTAGCCCTATTTTGTATTTTTTTTTTTTTTTTTGATACTGAGGATTGAACTCGGGGGCACTTGACCACTGAGCCACATCCCCAGCCTTATTTTGTATTTTATTTAGAGACAGGGTCTCACTGAGTTGCTTAGTGCCTTGCTTTTGCTGAGGCTGGCTTTGAACTTGCGATCCTCTTGCCTCATCCTTCCAAGCTGCAGGGATTACAGACACATGCCACTGCGCCCGGCTCCCTTGCAAATTTTCTTAGAAAGTGTGACATGCATTTATTTCTGCTGGCATAATAATAAAAGGAAGGATAAACACAGTAAGACTCTGCTTCATGTAGTGCTAGTACAGGATTTTTAAAAAGTAGCAAAGAAGATCTAAAGAACTCTTCCAAAATATAGTGCTTATGAACAAAACTGATTTTTATTTAGAACAGAAGTCTTGTTATGCAGTGTACACTGTTGCCTTTGGTGTCTTCCTGGCTATTAGCAGCAGCAGCCACAATTTAACCAGAGAAAACGAAGAGACTTTAATAATGTAGGTGTGTTCCTAATTGGACCCCAATGTTTCCCTGGATGGAGATGTCTTTACAACTGGTGCTAGGAGTTAATAAAGTCATGGCTTTATTTTTATTTTAAAGGTTTTGATGGGTCTTACTCTAAATACTTTGTATACTGTAAATCTCTAGTGGATCATTGCTTAGAGTCTTACATTGCCTTTATCAGTTTGAATTTTTAGAGACAGCGAACCTGCTTTCTGTTCTTACACTTGCTGTAGTTTTGTTCCAGGAAGCTGAAGTGGAGCTGACCTTACTAAGACTTCCTAAATCTGCTGGAAAGACATTCAATGGTTCACCAGGAAATGAGAACAAAGTGAAAAGAGAGAGGATGAGATAAAGAGGGTGTATGATCTTCCAAGGGTTGCTGTAACCAAGTGCCACATCCTTGGTGGCTCACAACAGAAACACATTCACTCCCAGTTCTGGAAGCTGGAGGCCCAGATCAAGACTCCTTCTGGAGGCTCCTAGGGGGTGATTGCTCCACACCTGCCCTTGGCTTCTGGTGGTGCTGCGATTCTTAGCCTAGCAGTGGGCTCCCTCTGACCTCTGCCTCCTCTTCACAAGGACTTCCCCTCTGGGTGTGTTGGTCCCTCAAATCTCCTCCCTTTTCTCACAAAGACAGCAGTCATTGGATTTGGGGCCCCCCCTAAATCCAGGAATGATCTTATTTGAAGATTCTTAATTATATCTGTAAGGACCCTAATTCTAAATAAGATTATATTCAGAGGTACCAGGAACTAGAACCTGGATATATCTTTGTTTGGGGGATGGGCTAACTTAATCCACTATGGAGAGAGTTCACTTGGTAAAGATCCTCACTGCTTTGACCCTCCCAAGAACTGTATGTTTTAGCCTTCTGAACTTTCTCTTCCAGTCACTGGGGCAAACCCTGCCTTCTTGCCCACAGTATTTACAATAAAGACAGATTTGGATATGCTATTAAGAGGAGAACTTGAGGATTGAAAAAGAGAAAAATAAGCAATAAACAAGGAAAGAAGACTGATCTTAAAATCCTAAAAGATTGGGCTGGGGTTGTGGCGCAGTGGTAGCGTGCTCGCCTAGCACGTGGGAGGCACTGGGTTCGAGCCTCAGCACCACATAAAAATAAAATAAAGATATTGTGTCCACCTACAACTAAAAAATAAATATTAAAAAAAATCCTAAAAGATCAAAATAGAAAATGAATGATATATACATGGTTTGTTTTTTTTTAGTACTGGAGATTGAACTCAGGGGCACTCGACCACTGAGCCACATCCCCAGCCCTATTTTGTGTTTTATGTAGAGACAGGGTCTCACTGAGTTACTTAGCACCTCACTGTTGCTGAGGCTGGCTTTGAACTCGCGATTCTCCTGTCTCAGCCTCCCAAAGTGCTGGGATTACAAGGGTGCACCACTGCACCCTTGTAAAATGTAAAAATAGCTCTATTTTTTGACACAAAAAAATGCATATATGTTCATAGGACATGTCTGGAAGGAGACATACCAAAAAACTAAAAGAGGTCATCAGTGTATTTGGGTATTGGAGGGTCTTACATTTCTTCTTTTGTATTTTATAATGTTATGCAATTTTAAAACATCTTAAGCACTTACAGCTAGCTGTTTATGAAAAGATAATGAGATCCAAGTGTCTATTTGGGCTGCTAAAACAAAATACCATCACCTAGGTAGCTTATAAACAATAGAAAAAATTTCCCATACTTCTGGAGGCTGGGAAGTCGAAGGTCAAGGTGCCAGAAGATTCAGGGTCTGGTAAGGGCCCATTTCCTGGTTCATAGATGGCATCTACTCACTGGGTCTTCATGTGGTGGAAGGGACAAGGAGCTCTCCAGGGCCTCTTTTATAAAGGCACCAATCCCATTTATTTACCCTTGTGATTGTCACTCCCTAAAGGCACCTTCTAATGCCATCACATTGGTGATCTGGTTTCAACATGCGAATTTGAGGGGTGAGAGAGACATAAATATTCAGACCGTAACATGTGGGCTGGCAAAGAGTTATTCACTAGGTCTGGTCATCATTTCCAAGAAGCAGTGACTCTGAATCAAGCAGAAAAGTGGGACGAAGACAGTTGGCATCTTTCCTTGAATCTCTTTTTATCACTACAAATTCTGCTATGCTGGTGTGTGGCCACTATCTGGGTCGTAAATGTGAGACTTGCGGGAAACCTCACACATCATCTGGTTGAACCTCCTGAATTTACAAACCATGAATGAGAACCTTGAAGAGGCTAACAGGTCCCCCCAAGGCCCCATGGACAGAGGTACAGCTAGGACCTAATTCTAAGAATTGCATTTCTCAGGTGGGATTCTTCCCCCACTGTGGGTGGCTGCTGTCAAGGTCTTATGCATGGACCACGGGCCCAACACAGGTCATACTGTCTTTTTCTAATTCAACTTCTTAATGAATAAGCCTCTTATTTATGTCATTACTAGGTATACAACGTGTTAAGACTTATTTATAAAACAATTATTAAAGACCTGTGTCCTGTCCTAAGCATCATGCTGATCACTGGGTACATAAAGATGGGTAAGCATGTCTTTGTGATGCTATCTAGTTAAGAAGAAATTGTCACCAAAATGTCACCAGGTCTAGCCAGGCTATGGAGGCAGAGAAGGCCATTTTAATATAAAAGGCCTAACTCTCCATGACTGGAGTTCCTGGCTGCTGTCCTGGGAGTTCAGTGCCCTCATAACCTGCCCCACCCACCTTGTTATATTAGGAAGTCCCAGGACAGAAGCACAAAAGAAGGGCTTACCAGTGGTGTCTCACAGATACTCAGCAGCAGCTTTGCTCCTGTGTCTCCCAGGGTCTCATATGGGAAGTCAGTGATCCTAAAACTATTTGAGGAGGGTGACTGCTAATTTAATGGGCTTACTTGGCTAGGTCAGGGTACTCAGCTCTTTGGTCAAACATTATTTTAGATAGTTCTGTGAAGGTGTTTTTAAAGATGAACATTGAAATAGGTAGGCTCTGAGTAAAACAGGTTATCCTTTATAACATGGATGGATCTGATCCACTCAGTTGAAGGCCTTCATAGTAACAAGACTGACCTCCTGGGAAGAAGAGGAAATTCTGCCAGCAGACTCAGATATAAGACCCAGACTTCCCTGGGTCGCCAGTCTGCCAGCCTACTCTACAGGTTTTGGATTCACCAACCTCCACAATCATAGGAGTCAATTCCTTAAAATATCTGTGTCTATATTGATATTGATATTGATATCTATCCACATCCTATTAGTCTGGAGAACTCTAATACCAGAAGAAACTTAATCCATTTTCTGTTGCTATCATAATGTACCTGAGACTGGGTAACTTGTAAATAAGAGAGGTATATTTAGCTCATGGTTGTAGAGCCTGGGAAGTCCAAGAACATGGCACCAACATCATCTCATTGAGTGCCCTTTTGCTGCATCAAAACATGGAATCACATGGCAAAACAGAGGAAGTGTGCCAGCTTAGAAAGCCACCAGTGCCATCATAGGGGACTCATGACCTCAGCTAATCCTAATCATCTGCCTGAGGCTCCACCCCAGCTCTGCTCAACTTGCTGGTTAGAGCCCTGAAGTGGCTAATATGTGATGAAAAGGTGTAAAGTCTGATGAAAAAAGGACTTATGAAATTCTTAAAGCATTTCTTTATTAAAAGCACCAAAATTGCAAAATAAATAAAAATCACAGAACTTTTGTTTTCTGGCTCTCATTTTCTCCCTCAGCTTCCTGGATCTTTCCCAAGGCCTCTGCGTGAAGCACCCAACTCTCCTCTGTCTTTTGTTTGATATTAGTTTTCTCCTCTCCACTTCCCTATATTTTTTTTCCATCTGATGATTCGTAACAGAAACAAGTTTAGTGTGTATGAGGTAAAATTCTGATGGTTGCAAATAAAAAGCCCTGTTTATTAGTACTAACAACAAAAACCTAACTCAATCAGCTTTAGGGAGTTAAATGGGAGTGGCCTTCAGGTGTAGCTGTGTCAAGAGGCTGAGGCATTGACTCAAGGACTTTGTCCATCTTTGACTTCAGTTGATGTTACTCAGATAGAATCTCTCTACAGCAGCAAGAATCCCCTGGCATATTCAGTCTCCCCTGTTCCTGAGATCTCTGCATCCCGGGGCAAGAGAGAGGGACCCTGCCCCCCATCCCTGTCCCTACCTCCAGCTCTCATACAAGCTCCCTATAAGGATTTTGATTTTTCTTGCTTGGGCTGCATACTCTCACCCTCTCCAATGGGCTGGGGTCATGCTACTGATGTCCTCACTAATATTGCTTGGGACAGGTGAAGGGCCATTACCTTCAGAAAGGGAGACAGAGGAGACAAAGCAACAGGTTTCCACTTTAGATCCACAGAACAAACTTTCCATGAGGGATTCTCATGACAGCAGAAAGATAGCCCGAGTCCTCTACTCTCATGAACACCCTGCCCACTACAGGCTGATTTGGGAAGATTTACTTCCACTTCTGGTTAGTCTGGCTGGACAGGTGCCCAGACAGGCTAGGAGAAGAGAGCCTGACACAACAGGCGCTCTCAGACCCCTGAAGTGCAATCATACATGTCCAGTATGCCCAGGGCCTGCCAGAAGTCTCCATGGAGAGGAGAGTGGAGGTGTGCAGCAGAGGAGGATGGAGTCCACTGCGTTCAAATGGCTCCTTAACCAATAATGAAAGTTAACACTAATTGAGCACTTACTATGTCCCAGTGCTTTATGTGGATTAACTCTTTTAATTTTTCCTGAAGTCCAACAATGCAGAGATCATTACCATTCTTACTCCACAAAGATGAAAGTGATGTTCAGGAGGGTTCAGTAACCGACTCTGAATCCCCTCAACAACTGCTTTTTCCCAGTTAGCCCCCACTGTCAGTTCTAAACAGCAGAAAGGTATGTTTGAAGCTGTGCTTTTTGGAAATTAACCCGGCGGCAGTGGAGAAGATAGACTGCATTTTCTCAGCCCAACACTGTCCATTGGAAGGCCTGACCACGGGGCCATAAGCGGCAAAGCTGGGGTTAGCGTGGGTGTCTAACCAACTGCTTTGCCCTGGCTCCAATCCCCTGCACCTGTCAACTCGCTAGGAGTCGCACGAGGGCCTTTGGCCCCATGCGCTCCTTTTCTTCATAGTGGGTGCTGTGGCACCTCCCTCTTGCTGCACTTCCTCTTGTTTTGAACCCTGCACTGGCCCGTCTCAGCAGCAGACAATCCTCTGAACAGAAATCTACCTTGAAAAGTCAAGATCCACCAGCAGCTGGAGCTTGAACAGTTGCAGTACTTCCTGTTGAATCGAGTCCTGGGGGCAGAAACCACATTGTTATTTATACCTAAGGCTCTTTATTCATGGTGCTTTACAAAACACAAAAGGGGCAGTCCCCTGCCTTATGAAGCCAACAGACCACAGCCAGCACAGAAGACAGCAGAGCATAATAAACTCCTCCCCTCCCCTCACACCAAAACTTCCCTTCTGCCCCACAGTCCCCTGGCTGCCCCTTTGGTTTCTTTTTATTACCTTCCTCTGAGTGGTCTTATTACGGAAATAGACTCCTAATTAACACATCAGGTTTCCCCTTTTCCAAAATGTCTCTGCAATGTGTCGGTTTCATGATAGTGTTCACTCAAAACACCCCCCGCTATCTTTATTTGGTTCTGTTTTTTGTCCTGGCTGGTATCATTTGCTTCTTTGTATTGAAAGCTTGTCAGCTCAGGGGACCTGGCACGTATTAATTAGGAGGATGGTCCAGAGCACAACACAGCTTGATGGAGAGCAAGTCTGAGTGGGGAATTGGGCAGAGAATCAGGAAGAAGCTGAAGCGAGCAGTGTGGGGGGAGATGGCTGAAGACCATGACCCAATTTTCAGGCTCAGGTTGACCGAGTGTCAGCCTTTTGGGCTGTGATTCCTGGCTTTGGCGAAACCATCTTTATCTTGTACCAATGGAGCATGTCATTTCTCATTCCATTTGTCTCCCTCTGCCTGGGGACCCTTCCTTCCCTCTTGTACTTTTCCAAAATCTACTGGGTTTTTGTTTTTTGTTTTTTGGTCCTGAGGATTTAACCCAGCAGTACTTGACCACTGAGCCACATCCCCAGCCTTATTTTGTATTTTATTTAGAGACAGAGTCTCATGGATTGCTTAGCGCCTCGCCTTTGCTGAGGCTGGCTTTGAACTTGCGATCCTCCTGTCTTTCCCAAACTGCTGGGATTACAGAAGTGTGCCACTGCTCCCGACTCAAATTTTTAAAAAGATTAAGCCTTCAGAAACCTTCCCTGTTTCCTCCAGTCCAGTTGACCTCCATTTCCATGATGCTCTACCTGTACGGTAGCACATATTTAGCCTTTGAATACATCAACTCAATGAGAATCATCTCAGGCTCTCTGGTCATCAGCTAGCGAGAAAAGGGGTCCAGTCAGACTCAGGTTGAATCAGGGGCTTGGGTGAGGCTGAGCAGTTTTGCATCCTTTACTGTTTCAAGGACAGCAGAAGGTGGGAGCAAGCTTAGCCGGCGATACCACTACACAGAAGCCACGTCCCCGAGAACCACCAGCCCTGGTGTAGGACATTATTAAGTTTACAAATCTCCGCTACCACCAGCTGCATGGAGTTGCCCCTGTGAGAAGCAGCCCAGTTATAAACGAGCAGCTGAAATTTGAAGAGTCTGTCCTTGGAATTTCGGACTTATCAGAAACACCTATGTCTAATTCAGGTCTTGATGTGCATGGGGAACAATGTTGGGTTCTGTGCCATCCTTCAAAATCGTTTTTCTGCCGGGCTCAGTGGCACAAGCCTGTAATCCCAGCACTTAGCGAGGCTGAGACAGGAGGATCTAAAGTTCAAAGCCAGCCTCAGCAACAGTGAGGCGCTAAGCAGCTCAGTGAGACCCTGTCTCTACATAAAACACAAAATAGGGCTGGGGATGTGGCTCAGTGGTCGAGTGCCCCTGAGTTCAATCTCCAGTACCAAAAAAAAAAAAAAAATCCTTTTTCCATTTTGAGGTGTTCTTTCTTGTTTGCTTGCAAACCAAGGGACCAGCCAGGAGCACCTGGGAATTTGAGTTCTTCCTGGGGGTCCTTGGTCAGTGACTGGTGCAGGGTATCAAAGCCTAGCTCCCTGCCTAGAGGTGGGACAAAGTCTGAGATGTAACTTATGCTCCACAGCTTTCCATGGGCTTGGCCTGAAATGGCTCCTTGGCTGGGCATCCGCTCCTTCTCCATCCTGCCCTCTCCTTCTCCTTCTCCTTCCCCCAAAACTGACTCCCTCCAGAGCACTTCCTTCATAAACTCTTGCACATGAATCTTCCTCTGTAAGTGTGCTTCTGAGATAATGCAACCGAACATAACACATAATGGTGCCTCTCTTCACTGGTAGTTCCCCTACCCTCAACAGCCCATATCTGAAGATCATTTTTTTTAAAAAAAAATGTTTTTAGTTGTCAATGGATCTTTTAAAATTTTTATTTATTTATTTATATGTGGTGCTGAGGATTGAACCCAGGGCCTCACACATGCCAGGCAAGCGCTGTACCACTGAGCCACAATTTCAGCCCCTGAAGACCATTTTTAAAGTCTGTATTTTTAATACCATGTTTTAAGTCCACTCTGCTACAGTAAAAAACCCACCCAGTAGTTCCTAGGTAGTGTGGTAACAGATACACAGTCAGAAACTTAACTTTTATGTATCTAGATTGTAAATTAAATGTCACCATTCATCTCTCTAGCAAATAGTGGGCTCTTCCCCCAGATGATCTGGATGCTGCCAAGGTAGTCACTGACAGATTCTACTGATCTTTATGGATTCAGCATTTTTGGTACTATAGCTCAAGAATGCTTCTGCATCACTGGCCCTGCCCCATACCCTTCTGATGGGTCACCTTAAATAACCAAGCAAAGGAGAAAGTGACCTTTCTTTTCCCAGGTCACAGATCACTAAACTCTACCTAATTTGTTAAAACCTCTCCCTAAAATGCTGAAACCTCGCTGCCCCTTTGCTCTGCAGGTGTTGCCCACCTCCACCCCGCTCAAGCCCAAGGCTAGAGCTTGTAATTCTTTGTCCATTGTGCTCAGCACATGGCTAGGGTCACACCTGTCAACTTCGTCCATCACACGGGAAATGAAAGTCACAGATGACTTTGAATCAAGCCAGGCAAATAGGTTTTGTACAAGATTCACCCTATTCATGGATCCAGGTACCTTTGCAAACTAGAGCCTAAATTGGCAACTGCAATGTAATTTTCTGAAATGTAATTTCTCAAAGTCCTATAGCTATCTGCCCTAGGGTTCATTTGGGTTTTCTTTGTAGCTCTATTGTTCAGCAACTTGATCTCTTCTCCTGCCTCTCTGAGAAATTTAAGTTTTCCTGAACTTAAGGGTTTTTTTTGTGCTTTAGATTTCTAAGAAAGGCAGTTTATTAGGAAGCCTATGTTTACTCAAGTATGCAGTGAGTCCCCGTCGGCCAGCAGGCTAGATGGGATTCCTTGAAATTGTGTTCCAAGCAAAGACTCCAGGGAGCTAAATGTAACATGTAGTCATCAATGGGCTAATTCCGGTTCATTCCTTCTTTGCCTTCCTAAGAAGGGATTGGAGTTGGAGCTAGCCTTATCTAGAAAACAGAACTACCTTTCCACCCCATAGAAGTGTGTCATTACTGAAAGAGTCACCTATTTCCTGCTCTGGTTTCCTCTGTTTTGGGATTTAGACATACTGGCTTTTTACAGCTTCGCAAGGTAACAGTGTCTAAATGCCACTGGCCGCTTCCCATTTGGGATTCAGCTGGGTGTCTGGACCTTGTTATGGAGGCATTTTCTGAGCATTACAGCTCGGCTGTGAAAGCACTCTGGCCTAAAACGAAAATGCAGAGGAAGCTCGCATGACACTTGCCGCCCGTCCCAGAGAGGACTGCACCAGACTCCTAATGCAGCTTCAAGTTTTCAGAGTGCACGGGACCACGTGGCCCTGGCCACTGGTCATCGCCAACATCTCCAGCTTTGTTTATCAGAGCAGATGCAATGACATGACTTCACCACCACACGATCCTTTAATTCTGCCAAAGACTGAATTATGAAATGCCCGAGACTTCTGCCCCTGTGCTACCCTTTAGTGCCCAGACTCCATGGAAAACGCAGTGCTGTCCTAGGGCACTGGGTGTCTTGGGGGTTTGAAGTTGATCTTTAGAGGAAATCGTGTAACATGCATTTCTGCATTAGTTATTTGTTTGTAGGTTTTTGGGTTTTGTAGGAGCTTATTCACACACATATCATTCTAATATTTTGGCCAGAAGAAGTTAGTCCATTTTCTCTCCCTGTGGGGGTGAGGGAAGCTCCTCATATTCATATTAACATCATTTCCAATGATCTCTAAAGGATTTCCAAGGCATTTGTTAGTTGAAATTTATTTTCTGTGTATCATTTCTCTCTTCATAAAAACAGATACCGTGTTTCCAAAAGAAGAAAAATGAAAACAGTGAGCTATTGTCATTTTGTGAAACATAGCCGATCACCCTTAAGATTCTGCTAACTCTATTCAGGATATTATAGTTGAAATTTCTGCACCCATGTGTGTGTGTGTGTGAAATATCATTATCTTCTTCTATATTATACAATTTTTACTTGTCTTGGAAGGCAGACCTCCGTAACATAGTTTAATGGAAATATAGGTGAGAAAGCTGATGTGTTGTACACGTTCCCATGAAAATACCTACCCAGGTACTGGGCGGTGCTCGAATCTGAACACAACAAAAATACGCCGTAAAAACAGACATAACCATTTCAACTTAAAAGATATGTTGATGGCCATGGTGTGATCCAGTGCCACACAGGACTTCAGAATGGTTGGTTCAGGAGAAGCTGCAGGTGGGATATGTGTGAACTACTTTGTGGAGATCTCTTAAATTTGGCAATAAATCACTCAAAATGTCCAAAGCAATCATCATCCATCCTCTCATTACTTCCCCTAAGTCTAGAGATGGCATTTGTCAAAGATGGAAAAGACACCTGAGAGTTTGCCCTGACCTGTGTTGTCCCAAGTGATGTCAGTTTAATATCACTCCTCATAAACAACTCCAGACCATATCATCATAATCAAAGCATTTCTTCAAGAAAAAGTGCTCTTCCCCCTACACCCACTGAACCATGTATTTCTCTTGTCATAAACTCAGCACCATTGAATGTGGCAAGAGAAGCTTTAGCAGTAATTCAGTCTGCCAGGTAACTTGGCTGAAATCTGAACACTAGAGGGAAGGCATTTCTAGAAAACCAGCAGAAAATCACCTCTGGGGTCTGCCTGTTAACTAGTCCAAGACACTTCTATGAGATTCATGATCACTATGATCTTGACGACCAGAATTTGGGAAGTCTACAGAAAATTTGTTGTGAATTTAAAAATTAGACTTTAGAAATGTGAAGGGCATGGGGGTGCACACCTGTAATCCCAGGGACTTGGGAGGCTGAGGCAGGAGGATCACAAGTTTAAGGTCAGCCTCAACAATTTAGCAAGGCCCTAAGCAACTTAATGAGATCCTCTCTCTAAATAAAAAATTTAAAAGGCTGCAGATATGGCCGAGTGCTTAAGCGCCCTTGGGTTCAATCTGGAGATTGAACATGCCCCCCCCCTCAAAAAAAACATAAAAAGAAGAAGAATGTATGTGAGATTATGTTCCTGACAATGATTTCCTATAGCATTAAGAAAAAAAGTCAGTGTCACCCTGCCTCTGAAGTCCTTCTTGAGCTAGCCTAGGCCTGGCCTGTGGCATACTTGCCCTGCCTGTCTTTGCTCTGGTCTTTGTGGCCTCCTCAAGCTTCAGCTGGAGCCTGTGCTCCCACAATGCCCTGCAGGGGGCACTCTTTCCCCAGACGACTCCCCAGGGCCATCATTTGTTCCCTCATTCAGGACTCTGCTCAGAGATGGTCTTCCTTGACCTCTTGTTAGGGGCTGCACTGTGTCTCCTCCAAAATTCAGTATCTCAGTCCTAACCCCCTGGACCTCAGAATGTGGCTATCGTTGGAGATAAGTTCCTTAAAGAGGTAATTAAGTTAAAATGGGTTGGTGGTGGTAAGTCCTAATCCAGACCGACTAGTGCCCTTTTAAGAAGAGGAGCTACACACACACACACACACACACACACACACACTCACCAGTCTCCAGCACATACAGAGAAGCTGACTGAATATACAGCCAGAAGATGTCTGGCTACCAAGGAGAGAGGCTCAGAAAAAACCAAACTTGCTGACACCTTGACCTTGGACTTCTAGACCCCAGAACTGTGAGACAGTAAATGTCTGTTGTTTAACCACCCAGACTTTGTTATTTGGTTATGGCAGCTCTAAGGAACTAATGGACATAGCCAATACACCAGTCCAAAAGCACTTTCCTGATTCTGCCTCATGCTCTGCTTCATCTCTCTTCATAGTACACAGTAAAATATTTATTTATTCATTTATGATCTTGCACTCCCTCTGCAATGAAAGCTCCTTGAATGTGGAATTTCGTCTTGTTCACTGCTGTATTACCAGTGCCTAAAGTAGTACCGGACACATAGTAGGTGTTCAATAAATATTTGATTAACAAATACTAAATATACATCAAATAATGCACAGTAGCCCAGCTCTAAAATAACTATAATAGGAGCTTTGAGCAACAGATATGGAGGGCCTATGTTTAAATCAATGAACCAGCTTATTCCCTAAATGTTCAGAAACGTGTATTGAAATGACTATAATCCTGGCAGGCGCCTCATAAATGACATTGAAATGAATCTAATAACTAGAGAGGTACTAAGTGGAGGCTGTGAATATGAAATCAAATTCAAGAACATAAAATGGTTTTTTTCCCCTGCTTTCATGGTCATTATGCTATATATAGAATAATTAGGAAAAAACACACCAAAAAGAGCTAATGTTCAAAAGGCAGAGATACTTGAAAGTCTTTGAACACCTCACTAGAAATAATTTAACCAAATAAGATTAAAATCCTGGATCAAAGGTAGCAAAAATACAGAAAGGGGAAAAATAGCAGTTGTGAGACGCCTCATTCCCACCCGTTTAACCCCCCACAAATGATTAGTAGATGAGGGCTTTCCACACCAAATAATTTCCATTTCCAACACCTGTAAGGGAGAGCGTTCACCCACTGTTCTTGGAAATAAAGCTGGTAGCTTCTATCATTTATGATCTGATTGGACCACGAGATTTAAAAAAAAAAATCGTGAAACAGAAGAATGAACCTTTACTGTCATGTAATAAAACAGCAAATCTGCCAGGCACAGTGGCACATGCCTGTGATCCCAGTGGCTTGGGAGGTGGAGGCAGGAGGATCAAGGGTTCAAAAGCCAGCCTCAGCAACTTAGCAAGACCCTGTCTCTAAATAAAATACAAAAAGGGGCTGGGAATGTGGCTCAGTGATTGAGTGCCCCTGGGTTCAATCCGTGATGCCAAAAGAAACAAAACAACAACAACAAAAAGCAAATCTGTATTGACTACCTGCTATTATTTGAAATTCTATTCATGGTGCTATATGAATTATCCAACATCATCTGCAAAAGTCGCATGTGATTTACCTCCTCAAGCAAACCTACATTAAATGACATTGGACAATAAGCCTCTCCCTGCGGTGGAAGCTGGGGTCATGACCTTGATTCACTTCTGCATGTCCAGATCCTTACATATAGTTAGTGTGCCATTAATCCTTGTTGAATGAAGAAATGAATATCCAAATTAAACATATGGCAGCACTCCAGAAATGGAACTCCAATGGCTCAGTTTCTTGAGGGCTCTGTGAGCTGGGAGTTCAAAGCTGTTAAAATCTTTTAAAGGGCTGTGGTCAGCAAGCTTTGCAGGGAGAGAACCTGCTATTGGACATCCAATCCAACGATGCAGAGATTCCCTGCGCTCAGCGCTGCGGTCAGCATCCTGTCTCCCATCGACAGGCTCATGCAGTAGCAGCGGAGGTTATTTTGTCTGTCCTGCGTGTCACACTCCTTCCTGGGGTAATAGCACCTCAGTTGTCCTTTCCACACTCTTGGTGCACACAGTTTAGGTGGCACTGAGCCCCTCCCCCACCCCAGATGGGCAAGTAGCATGTGCCCAGTGAATCTGGGGTGGGTTGAGGGATGGAAAGTGGACCAAGACAGGGCCACAGGATTCAATCCCAGGACTCAGGTCAGACATTTTTTTTTTTTGGCTTGGGGGAGGGGAGCCTCTCTACCAGATTTTAAGTATGAAACTGGAGACACCCAATCCTCTTGGTTACACCATCTATAATTCCCTACGCTTGCTTTGGCACATGGACTTGAATTCCCATTTGAATTATACAGCAACACAGAACAAGCCTCAAACTAGCCTGCCCCTCAGTGCGACATGCTAAGACAAAGAAGTAAAAATGTCTGGAGCCGGGCGCGGTGGCTCAAGCCTGTGATCCCAGCACTTAGGGAGGCTGAGACAGGAGAATCGCGAGTTCAAAGCCAGCCTCAGCAACAGTGAGGCGCTAAGCAACTCAGTGAGACCCTGTCTCGACATTAAACACAAAATAGGGCTGGGGATGTGGCTCAGTGGTCAAGTGCCCCTGAGTTCAATCCCCAGTACCAAAAAAAAAAAAAAAAAAAAAAATCTGGATAAGCCTGTCACAGAAAAGCTACCTTGCCTCCCTGTGCCTGAGTCTCCTCATCCGGGAAATCAGGATAAAAATACAACTTGCCTTAGAGCTTCACTGGGAGCATTAAATAAATCAATATAAGCAAACTACTCCAAATGTTAGCTGATAGTGTGACCATTATTGTCATTTAAAAAATGATCATGTCAGTGCTAGAGTTCTGTTGCTGTATGTGAGGGTACCATTTTGGTATCAGCTTTGTATTGGTACTAAGTTGAAAAAATTATCTGCAAGGTTTATTCATGACTGGATAAATTGATCATTCATTCAGTCTTTCAGAAAGGAAATCCATACCCAAGTCTGGGATTGGGCCTGACAGCTGAATCCTCAGGTAGCACCCCTGGATACACTAGAGGCCCCTGGGAACAGGTTCCCTTATCACTGCACAGAGCCCATAAGGACCAGGGCTCCTGTGGTTCTGTCTGCACCTGTGGCACCAGTCAAAGCGTCCTTCCCTGTGGAACCCAATAGGGAGATGAGTATTTTTAGAGGAATTGAAAGAAAAGGATAATGGTAGCTTTAGCTTGAATCTTGAGGTTGTCGCAAGAGAAAATAACAGTGTGGGTAATTTCTCCTTCCTGTTTAAGCACTTCAGTGAAGTGCTTTCCCCTAAATTAAACTGGGAAGTAAGAAAAATCTAGTTCACATGCCAGACACAGACCCACAGGCCCACTTGGCCAGAGCTTCCTAGCACAGGGGAGTTCTCTTAGGGGGGAACCGGGCCAGACGGTAATGTAAGAATTTCCCTCTGATGTGGAAAAAGGGGAAAAAATGAACTTAATCATCACAAAGACATGCTTAGATTTCCCTTCTCAAACCCTCTATTAGTTCTTTTTCTCCTTCTCCTCCTTCTTTTATCGTCGTAAAATAGAAATAACATAAAATTTGCCGTTTGGGACTGTTTCTCAGTATACAGCTCAATGGTCTGAAATAATGCCCCGGAGTCAACCACCATTTTTTTTGTGTTTCTGTGGGTGTGACGACTCTAGGATCCACATGAGGGGACTCACACAGCAGTCGCCCTTTTATGACTGGCTTATATAACGTAGCCAGTCTTCAAGGCTCATCCATGTTGTGATTTTGTCAAAATGTCCTTTTTTAAGGCTAAACAACACTCCATTGTGTGTATGTGCTACATATTGTTTGTCCATTTATCTGTGGATGGACCCATAGGTTGGGCTATGGTTTGAGCATCCCCAAGGGGCCACTGGGATTAAAGGCTTGGGCACCAGGGAGGCTCTGTTGGGAGGTGGGGCCTAGCGGGAGGTCCTCAGGTCCTTGGCTGTGTGAGGTGATCCCCTGTAACCCCTCTGGTAGTTCTGTGGATACAGCTTCCATAAAGGGAGTAAGCTGGCCCTGCCTGTCCTCTTCCCTCTACTCATTCCATCAAGTGCCACCAAGTACCACTTCACTAGGGGCCAGACCAATGGGGCCCCCTGATCTTAGACTTAGAGTCTCTAAAACTGTGTGAGCTAAATCACTTTTTTTTTTCTAAACGACTTTTTCTCTGCCTTGTTTGGCTCTTGGGAATAACCCTGCTGTACACATGAGTGTACAACTGTCTGTCCACGTCTCTGCCTTAAATTATTTTGATTAGATATCCAGAAATGGAATTGCTGAATTATATGGTAGTTCTAGTCTGTTATTTGAAGGACTGCCACACCGTTTTCCACAGCTATCGTCCCATTTGACATTCTCACAAGCAATGGATGGTAGTTCAGAGTTTTGTACATTCTCAGCAATACTTATTATTTTCTGTTTTTGATAACGGCCACTTTAATGGGTGTGAAGTGGCACCTCACTGTGGTTTTGATTTGCATTTCCCTGATGGTTAGTGGTGTTGAATATCTTTTCATGTGGCTATTAACTATTTGCAAACCTTCTTCAGGGAAATGTCTATTCAAGTCCTTTGACCATTTTTTTTAAACCTTTATTTTACTTATTTATGTATTTGGTATGTGGTGCTGAGGATCGAACCCAGTGCCTCACATGTGCTAGGCAAGAGCTCTACCACTGAGCCACAACCCCAGCCCCGCTTTGACCGTTTTTTAATTGAGTTGTTTGGCTTTTTTAATAGTTGAGTTATTGGATGTTAATTCCTTATCAGATATGTGATTTGCAAATATTTTCTCTAATTCCATGAGTTACCCTTTCTTTCTGGGAGTAGTGTCCTTTGATGCACAGAAGTTTTACATTTTGATGTGGTCCAAATTGTCTGTTTTTCTTTTGTTGCTTCTGCTTCTGCTGTTACACCCAAGAAAGTATCGTCAAATGTAGTGTCGTTCTTCCCATGCTTTCTTCTATGAAATTTATAATTTTGGCTCTTATGTTTAGGTCTTTGATCTGTTTTGAGTTATTTTTTTCTTTTTTCTTTTTTTTTTTTTGTACCAGGGATTGAACTCAGGGGCACTCAACCACTAAGCCACATCCCCAGCCCTATTTTGTGTTTTATGTAGAGACAGGGTCTCACTGAGTTGCTTAGCGCCTCACTGTTGCTGAGGCTGGCTTTGAACTTGCGATTCTCCTGTCTCAGCCTCCCAAAGTGCTGGGATTACCTGCATGCACCACCGAGCCCGGCTTTTGAGTTGATTTTTGTATAGAGTATAAGATGATGGTCCAACTTACTCCTTTTGCATATGAATATTCAGTTTTCCTAACACCATTTTCTGGAGGAAAAACGTTCACTTTGGAAATCACTTTTAACTGCAGGTTTACAATTTTTCTCTTCTTGGCCCTTTTAGTGTTTGCTTCTTGCGACTGAACCCAGGGGTGCTTTACCACTGAGCTACATCCCCAGACCTTTTTATTTTTTGAGACAGAGTCTCTCTAAGTTGCTGAGGCTGGCCTCAAACTTGTGATCCTCCTGCCTCAGCCTCTCAAGTTGCTAGGAATACTCACATGGGCCAGTGTACCCAGCCTGCTTTGTGTTTTGAAGCTCAGTGAATAAGTACATACATATTTAGGACAGTGATATTTTCTTTATGAGTTGATTCTTTTATCATTGTGAATTGTCCCTCATTACCCATGGTTATATTCTTTCACCAGAAGTCCACCTTGTTTGATATTAATGTAGCTACTTCAGCTTTCTTATCATTAATGTTTGTATAATATATCTTTTTCCATTCTTTTATTTTAACCTATTTGTGCCTTTATATTGGATTTCTTGTAGACAAAACTTAATTGGATCTTGCTTTCTTATCCAGCCTGACAATCTCTGACTTTTAATTAAAGTGCTTTTATTTATTTACTGCAGTTACTGATATGGTTGGATTCAAGTCTACCATCTGACTATTCTGTTTTCTACTTGGTTGCCTGTTATTACTTTTTTCCATTTTTTCCTACTTTCTTTTGGATTGAGTATTTGCAGATTACACTTTCTTTATATGGGCTTATCACTTATAACTTTCTGTTACATTTTTAGTGGAATAGTCTAGTAGAGCCTAGGGTTGACAATATGCCTCTTTTACTTATCACAATCTTCTGTCAAATCATAATAGAATGGAACCTTTATTTTTTATTTTTATTTATTATTATTTTTTATGTGGTGCTGAGGATTGAATTCAGTGCCTCACCGTGCTAGGTAAAAGCTCTACCACTGAGCTATGATCCCAGCCCATGATATACCTTTTAACATATAAACTAAGAACTTTTTTTTTTTGGTATGGGGATTGAACCCAGGAGCACTTAACTACTGAGCTACATACCCCAGCCCTTTTTACTTTTTATTTTGAGATAGGATCTTGCTTAGGGCCTCTCTTAATTTTCTGAGGCTGGCTTTCAACCTGCCATCCTCCTGCCTCAGCCTCCAGTGCTGCTAGGATTACAGTGTGTGCCACAATGCTGGGATAACCTAAGAAGATTACAATCGTGTAATTCCTTTTCTTCCCTTTGTTTCTTCATGTAATTGTTGTCACACATTTTATTTCTATGTACATAATAAACTCCACAATACATTGTTATTAATTTTTTACTTGAATTCAAATTCTTTATGAAATAAATTTTAAAATTAGCAAATACAATTTATAATTCCATACACATTCTCCACCTCCAGTGTTATTCTTTCTTTTATGTAGATCCAAGTTTCAACCTGGTATTTTCCAACCCTAAAAGCTTCTCCTAGGCTTTCTGATAATGGAAATCTCTTGGATGAAAGTCTTATTTTGTTCTTCATTTTTGAAGATTATTTTTGCAGGATATATCTGTTACTTCATTTTTAGTTACTATAACAAAATACCTGAAGTAAGTTAACTTTATAAAGGAAAGAGGTTTACTTAGCTCAAAGTTTTGGAGGCCAAGGGTCCAATATCATGTGGCTCCCTGTTTTTAACCTCTGGGAGGGCCTAAAGGTGATGGCATCATGGAGGGAATGAATATGAGATCATATTGCCACACAGGGAGCCAGAGAGTGGTTCAGGGCTCAGGCCCACCTTTGTAACAACTCTCTCCTGCAAGAACCAACTCAGGATCCCATGAGAACTACCTTAGTCCCTTCTGAGAGCAGTGCCCCCAATGACCTAGGGCCTCTAACTACATCCCACCTCTAATAGATTCATGCTGCCTCTCAACACCGCCACACCAGGGACCATGCTCGGATGACACACTCGAACTCTATCCAAACCACAGCAATATGGACACCACTCAACGCTGGTGTGTTTGTTTCTTTTTCATGCCCAGCACCACGATGCTTTCTCATTGTGTTCGTGTCTCCATGGTCCTGACGAGAAGTCTGTGGACATTCTTGTCTTTGGTTCCTGTGTAAAATGTGTCTTTCTCTCTGCCTGCTTTTAAAAAGTTCTTTTTTGTCACTGCTTTTCAGCAATTGGCTTATGATATCCTATGATGTGTGTTGTTTGTTTTTATTCTGTTTGGGGCTCACTGGATCTCTATGTTCATAGTTTTCATTCAATTTGGGCAAATGTTGGCCATTATCTGCTTAAATAAATGTTCTGTTCTCCCTTTCCTGGGACTTTATTTTAGATAAATTAGACCATTTAAAAAAATTTTTTTTATTTTTTAGTTGTAGATAGACACAATACCTTTATTTTATTTTATTTATTTATATGTGGTGCTGAGGATTGAAGCCAGTGCCTCACACTTGCTAGGCAAGCGCTCTACCACTGAGCCCCAGCCCCAGCCCTAAATTAGACTACTTAATATTGTTCCCCAAGTCACTAAGTCTCTCATCCTTTCCTCTGTGCACTTAAGTCTAGATAGTTTCTTCCATGATTTCTTCAAGTCTACTAACATTTTCTTTTTTTTTTGTACCAGGGATTGAACTCAGGGGCACTCAACCACTGAGCCACATCCCCAGCCCTATTTTGTGTTTTATGTAGAGACAGGGTCTCACTGAGTTGCTTAGCACCTCGCCGTTGCTGAGGCTGGCTTTGAACTCAAGATTCTCCTGTCTCAGCCTCCCTAAGTGCTGGGATTACAAGCATGAGCCACCACGCCCAGCTGACATTTTCTTAAATAATATCCAATCTTTTGTTAAAATTATCAGGGAATTTGTCGTTGTGTTTGGTTCCATGGGAATTCCATTTGTTTCTTTTTATAGTTTGCGTTTCTCTCCTCATTCTGCTCACATTTTTCTTTAAATTCTCGAGTTATTTATAAGAACTATTTTAAAATTTTTGTTGGGTCATTCTATGATTGCTGTCATCTCGGGCTTCCTCCTGTTCTCTTGGTTATGCCTCATGTTTTCCTACCTCTTTCAATGTCTGGAAACTTTTGGTGAGGATCATACGTACAATTGTGTGTGTGTCTGGATTTTATTGTCTTTCTTTAATGAGCATTGAGATTTATTTTGCATGCATTCATTTCCTTGCAGATCAGCTTAATCCTTTTGAACCTGTTTTAAAATTTTGCTAGGTTGGGTCTCAAGTAACCATCAGCTCAGGATTCCCTTATCACTATTGCTATGGCATGCCTGTTTTGAGGTCACCAATGGATGACTCAGTGGTTACAGTAAGCACAATTAAAACCCCCCGAAGGTGTCCACACCCTGATCGCCAGAACCTGGGAATAAGTTAGGTCACATTGACAACGGGGAATTGAAATAGTTGCTGAAATTAATATTGCTGATCAGCTCACCTGAAAATAGGGCTTGTGTCCTGGGTTGTCTGGGTGGACCTAAGAGCAGAAGAGGGAAGCAGAAGAGAAGCAGAGAAAGCAATGTGAGAGGGATTTGACGGATGGCGTTGACTTTGAAGAAGGAGGAAGGAACCACGAGTCAAGGACAGTAGTGCTCCAGAAGGTGGAAAAGGTAAAGAAATAGATTCTTTCCTAGATCTCCCAAAAAGGAGGGGTACACTCAAGTGAATGCCTTGATCTCAGCCCAGTGATGTCTTCTGACCTAGACTACCATAAGGTTAAAAAAAAATCTGTGTTGTTTTAAGCCACTAAGTTGATGGTAACTTATTACAGCAGCCTGAGGATGGCTACAGTGGTCAGTGAGAGTTCTCACCCTGACCAGGTGGACTTAACTGTCTCGCCGATTGTTGTGAAGACTGAGAGCAGGTCAGTTTGTAGCTCCCTCCTGGTTCTTCCACTTCATTTTACTTCCTTTCTCTTGGGATCAGTCTTGTCCAGTGTCTGAAATACAACTATATCGTGTGTTTTTACCAATGGTCTAGTTATTTAAAGAGGAAAGAAAAAAGTAGTAATGTTTATTACATTGCTGCTAGAAGAAGTAATGTGTCCAATTTTGCATATTGAGAAATTTATAGAGTATGACTTTTTAAAAATTGTCCTTCAAGACAAAGCTGAAGACTCATTTCAGTCCTATGGTGGTCTTGGCAGCCACCACTGAAGATAAAAGGGATTCCCCATGTCCCCACCTGGCCTTCCCTCCACATGTCCAAGTATTAATCTCCTCTTCTTTCAAGGACACAAGTCATCTTGGTTTAGGGCCCACCCTACTGACCTCATTGTAATTGTATTACCTCTTTATAGACTTTGTCTTTAAATATAGTTGAATTCTGAGGTAATGTGGGTCCTTTAACATCTGAATTTTACAGTGCACAATTCAGCTCACACAGTGTCCTTCCACACTTGAAGTTACTATTTCAAAAAATACTGAGATGCCCTGCCCAGTGGTGCATGCCTGTAATCCAATCAGCTCAAAAGGCTGAGGCAGGAGGATTGCGAGTTCAAGGCCAGACTCAGCAACTTAGTGAGACCCTGTCTCACATAAAAAACAAAAAGCGCTGGGGATGTGGTTCAGTGGTTAAGCACCCCTGGGTTCACTACCTAGTACCAAAGAAAAAGGAAAAAGAAAAATATTGGGAATTTTGTCTTCACTTTCTGCAGTCTGTGGATTCTTCTCTCATTTAATAGCAATAGCAAATATCTAATGAGATCAACTTGATGCTGGGCAGAGTGTCAGGATGGAATCAGGATATAGTTTTTGCCCTCCAGGGACTTATTTTTGTGGTAAGATTAACTTTTTAAAATATTAAAGTCTTAATTGATTTGTGTGTGTCCTGGTGTACCCATTAACTCAGATTCCTATATACTTTGGACTCTCTCAAGAGCCTTCTTAGCCTCACATGTTTATCTAGAGGGGGTATGGGAGCCTCTGAGACAGACCATGAAGGTAGGCCTCCTAGTCAAGATTGAGTGAAAATTCCATAGGTATCTGACAACAAAATATCAAAACAAATTGAGGATATCTCTATCAGACAACAGCGCTGAAGACCAGTTGCCCATCCCACAACCCAGAATTTAGGTTCAAATGCAAAAAAAAAAAAAAAAAAAAAAAAAAAAAATAGAAACCCCCCAAATTAATTAGAATTCTTTTTGTACTATTTTGGCAGCATGGGACTCAAGACAAAAATTCAATAAAGAAATATATTTTTGGTACCCTGAAATCAATACCCATGATACTACACAACTGGGGAATCAGGAAAGTTCTACAAAAGGGAAGTACTGACATTGGCTAGTAGATGCTGAGGGTAAATAAGCCATGTAGCAGACATTTCCTACAGGAAGTCCAGGCCTCTGAAGCCTGAAGAGGGGGAGAGGCCAGTGACCTTCTTGCAATGTTAACTGACCATGTTGGTTAAGGTGATACCAGGTACCTAAGAAGGTAGCTGCTGGAATAAATAAACCCAAATGTCAAAGGCTAACCACAGCAGAAGTTTACTTCTTACATATTTAACAGTATGACAGGGGTGATCCAGGCAACTTCCTCCATGAAGACATTCAGGGATCCAGGCGTCTAGGTCTCCTCTGAGCAAGAAGTAAAGGGAATTGTTACGGAAGGAATCATCCTAGTTCACATTCATAGAGTGCTTTCTGAGTACCAGTCTCTGTGCTGTGTGGCTCCCCCCTACCCTCTGTTCAATTCTCAAAATAACTCTGTGTGAAGAAGCCACGTTGGGTGAGGCTCACACCCAATTCCAGCCAAACCCAACTAGATCATTAATCACTCTCCTCTGCAGCTACCTCTTGATTTCTGCTGATAATTACATTCAGGAGAAGTGCCAGTTAATTCAAAAACATGTAGAGCAAAATGAATTTTCTCCTAAGCCATGAAGAGAAAGCCGAGCAAGAGGAATGGTCTAGTAAGCTGCCCAAGATTCCAGTCAGGTCGATGGTTTTGCCATATTGCATTAATAGGAGCAGTAAATAAAGAGTTTATGGGGAAAATGGAATATATTAAAATTTATTCATGGAATAACAACAAGGAAATACAGCCACTGACTGATGAAGTGCTAGCCAGGGTAGCCTGAAAAACTGGTATGCAAAGTCTCCATCTGTGACACTTCTAAGAATTCTAATGTATGAATTCTCTCATCAGATAAGGGGTGGTGTCAACCAAATACCCCTGTTATTCTTTGTGGTTCTGCTTGAACTTGTTCTGAGCATTTTCATGAGGGTGCAGCACACAGCCAAAGCCCGTGATAATAATAATCATCAAGAGAAAAATGAGGGCTACGAGCAGACACTGCCCGAAACACGTGCGCTGACTCATTCGCTCTTCGTGTTCACCAGGAGGATGGTACTGGTATTATCTGCATTTTATTGGTGAGGAATAAGGCACTGAGAAATGGAGTGCCTTCCTGTGGCGGTTACTTTTATGCACCAACTTGACAGGCCCAGGTGTCCACACATTTTGGGTATTTCTGTGAGAGTTTTTTTTGACTATTATTCTGGATATTTCTGTGAGGTGGTTGTTGGGTAAAATTTACACTTAAATTTATAGAATTTGAGTAAATCAGATTGTGCCCCATAATGTGGGGCAGTCTCATCCAATGAGCTGAATTCTAGAACAGAACAAAAGAATGAACTTCTCCAGAACAAGAGGACATTCTGCCAATAGACTGCCTTTGGACCTCATTTGCCACGTTGGCTCCTTCTGGTTCCCTTGTAGACTGCCCTTGAACTTGAATTGTGACACTCTTGGATTTCAAGTCTGCCAACCTTCCCAATCAGACTTTGAACTTGTTAAGCCTCTAGAGTTATGTGAGCTAATTATTTAAAATAAATTTCTTCACACACACAAGTACGCGTGCACACACGCATGGGTATTCTCACACACACACACGGTATTCACACACACACACACACACACACACACACACACACACACCATATTGTCTCTCTTTCTATGGAGAGCCCTGATTAATACAGAATTGGTATTAAGAGTGAGGCATAGCCAATGGTTTGGCTAGATGGTCGTGGAACCGGAAGGAACATATTTGGAAAATTGGCAACAAAGGAAGTCTGGGGAAGAGGTATGTGGGCAGACCGCTCTGAAGATGAGAAACATGAAAGTATTTATGTCCCGTATAAATGTTCACTGAAGGGTGACCTCAGCAAAGGGGGATTTTAACACTCAAGTAGATAGGGTGACTTTTCCTTGACACCTGTCAGCAACTTTGCCCAGTCATTACTGTCATTGTCCAATAGGCTCATAAACAATGGCGGCAGGAATAAAGATTATACATAGGCTGATCTGATTACAGCCACTGCTGAGTGCCCAACCTGCCAGCAGCAGAGACCAACAATGGGCCCCCAACATGGCACCAACTCCCCAGGTGAATGGCCTTTTATTCAGTGGCACGCTGATTACATTATCTCATGCAAGGAACAGTGTTCTGTTGTTGGTATAATAGACAGTTTGTATACAGATCTGCTTCCCTGACTGCACTGCTTTGCCAAAACTACCATTGATGAGCTTCCAAGTGCCTTCTCTGCCCAGTGGAATGTCATGCCACAGTGGATTCCACCCAGCATCGCTTCTGCACCAAAGAACTCAATTCACAGCAAATAAGCATGGCCATGGGGCCCATGCTCACAGAATTCACTGTCTTCCCATGTGCCCCACCACCCTGAAGCAGCTGGCTTGATAGAATAGTGGAGCGGCCTTGGGAAGACTCAGTTACAGCACCAGCAGGTGCTTGCAGGGTGGGCAAGGTCTCCAGCTAGTTGTCTATGCCCTGAATCAACATCCAATGTATGAGGATGTTTCTTCCATAGCCAGGATTCATGAGTCCAGGCATCAAGAGGTGGCAATTATCTCCAGTGACTCATTGACAAAATATTTGCTTCCTGTCCCCACAGTTTTGTGCACTGCTGGCCTATAGGTCTTCGTCCCCCAGGGAGGAACACTTCCACCAGGAGACAGCAAGGATTCCATCGGGCTGAAGGTTAAGGCTACAACCTGGGCACTTTGCACTCTTCAAGCCTCTAAATTAGCAGACAAAGAGGAGTTCCTGTGCCAGCTGGGGTGATGAACCCCAACCACCAATGGGACATTGGACAGCTATTCCACAACAGAGGTAAAGAAGGTTATGTCTGGAAGTACTCTGGATTAGACAAAGGAATGAAGGGAAGAGAGGGGGATGGGAAAGGAAAAGACAGCAGAATGAATTGGACATTACTTCCTTATGTTCATATATGAATACAGGACCAGTGTAACTCCACATCATGTACAACCGCAAGAATGGGAAGTTATACTCCCTGTATGTACGTCAAAATACATTCTTTTTTTTGGTACTGGAGATTGAACTCAGGGGCACTCGACCACTGAGCCACATCCCAGCCCTATTTTGTGTTTTATGTAGAGACAGGGTCTCACTGAGTTGCTTAGCGCCTCGCCATTGCTGAGGCTGGCTTTGAACTCGCGATTCTCCTATCTCAGCCTCCCTAAGTGCTGGGATGACAGGCTTGAACCACCGCGCTTGGCTTCAAAATACATTCTACTGTCATGTATAACTAAAAAGAACAAATACAAAATTTTTTAAAAAGATGAGTATGTCTGGAATGTGGGAGATCCCTTGGGCATCTCTTAGTATTCACTTGTCCTGTGATTAAAGTAATGGAAAACTACAGCTACCCAATCCAGACAGGAACATCGATGGCCCGGACTCTTCGGGAGTGAAGCTTTAGGTCCTCCCACCAGATAAAGAACCACAATCAACTGGGTGCAGTGGCACACAAGGTAATCCCAGCTGTTCAGAAGGCTGAGGCACGAGGATTATAGGTTCAATGTCATCCTGGGCAAACTAGTGAGACTGTCTGAAATGAAAAAGCAGAAAGTGCTGGGGATATAGCTCAGTGGTAGAGCACCCCTGGGTTCAATCAAAGGAAGGAAGGAAGGAAGGAAGAAGAAAGGAAGGAAGGAAGGTAGGTCGGTCGGGAAACTGTAACCATCTGAGGAACTTTGCTGAAAGCAAAGGGAATATGAGCCAGGGACAATGATGCACGCCTGAAATCCCAGTGGCTCAGGAGGCTGAGGCAGGATGATCACAGGTTCGAAGCCAGCCTTGGCAACTTGGTGAGGCTCTAAGCAACTCAGCAAGACCCTGTCTCAAAATAAAAAAAAATAAAAAGGGCTGGGATGTGACTCAGTGGGTAAGAGCCCCTGGGTTCAATCTTTGGAATCAAAAAGGGGGAGGGTAATATAGAATGGGTAGTATAAGAGGGTAGTTATAAATGCCAGTTATGACCATGTGACCAGTTACAAAAAATGAGGACTATAACTATCATTAGTTATAGTCCTCATTTTGTTATTATGTTATTTTGTTACAAATGTGTTTTTGTTCCCAGCACTTTGGGAAGCTGAGACAAGAGGATCACAAGTTCGAAGCCAGCCTCAGCAATGGCAAGGCGCTAAGCAACTCAGTGAGACCCTGTCTCTACATAAAACACAAAATAGGGCTGGGGATGTGGCTCAGTGGTTGAGTATCCCTGAGTTCAATCTCCAGTACCAAAAAAAAAAAAAAGTGTGTGTCCCCCTCTCATCCCTCTTATCATGTAACATAACATATAGGGACTTTATATTATAGTACCCCAGTATTAATAACTTTGCATTATGGTATTTAAGTTATAGGATATCAAGGGGAAGAACAAAGGTCATTCAAGTACTTTGGCTCCTCCCCTGAGAACAGGATTAGTTTTTTTTTTTCATGTGTCCATAGTTGTATCAAGTCAGATGGAATTAGGACCTTGTTATTGCTTTTATTTGGAGATTAGGTATGATTTAAGGAAATGTGTGTGGGTGCCAGGTTGACCAGGGGTAGGTTTGTGATTGCTCATTTTACATGTCTAACTAACTGGGCCACAGTGCCCGGGTATTTGCTCAACACATTCTGGATGTTTCTATGTTTCTGTGAGGGTGTTTTTAGATGAGATTTATATTTAAATTAGTAGATTTTTGAGTAAAGCAGATTACCCCCTACAATGTGTGTGAATCTCAATTAATCACCAGTTAAAGGCCAAATAGAGCAAAAGGATGTCCCTCCTTTGAGCAAGAGGAAATTTTGCCAGCCAACTGCCTTGAGACCTCATCTGCAGCATCAGCTCTTCTGTATTCACCCAAGACTGCCTTTGAACTTGAATTGCTTCTCTTTCCTGGGTCTCTAGCCTGCCAGTCTACTCTATGAAATTTTGACTTGCCAAGACTCCACAATTTTGTGAACCAATTGTTTAAAATAAATCTCTGCAGAACCCTACCTAATATGCTTGCCTAAGGTTATATAGTTACTAAATAGCAGAATGCTCTATATCTGTCCTGTTCAGCTTTGCCAGTATAGCAGGTAATGCCCATTTGAGGCCAATAATGATAGCTTTTCCCACTTCCTAACAAGTGACCATACTAGCTAAGGTGAATTGCCTATGAAGCTAGCTGCTATAACAAACAAACCCCAAAGGTCAAAGGCTAACCACACTGGAAGTTTTACTTCTTGCATATGGAACAGTTTGACAGGGATGATTCTGGCTACCAGGCAACTCCCTCCACATTGTCATTCAGGGACCCAGCCTGCTAGAGACTCTGCCACCTTCAACACAACTTCTAAGATCACCCTGGGGCTTGACACTAGTCCAGCCAGCCAGAAGGGCAAGGAACATCCTGGATCATGCATGGAAACTTCTATACTCACTACTGAAAAAAAAAAATTTTTTTTAAGGCAAGCAGCTTAAATTGTGTTATTGTGAAATTATTTTGTGTGTATGTAGAATGTTTCTAATTTCTCTTTCATTTTATTTCAAATTCCTTAAATAAATAAGGTATAATTGAGAGGCAGGTGTATTTCTTAATGAATTAACCAAATTGATTGAAAGGGTTATTTTACCTAGATATTAAGAGAGAAGGTTGGAGAAAAAGTTGGGGCCAGATTGTAGACCATGAATGCCCGGCCAGAGAGCTTGGGCCTTATTCCATGGAAGATCTCAGTTCTTTTCTCTTTTGCCTCTGCAGTAATATCTGGGGGTCATGGGGGTCCCCTTAGCATTCATCTACCATCCAGCGAAGTTAGGCCATATGTTTCAGGTCACAAGCGGATGAGCAGCACAAACGCCTTGACTCCCACAGTCTGACCTGTAAGTGAATACATTCTCCTCGTGTCCTCAGAAAGACACTAAAGCTACTCTCCTGATATTGACAGAAACTTGATTCTGAGTCTGCAGAGCTACCAGACCCTGGCACCTGTTGACTCCAGGCAGGTAATGCTACCCCCATCAGCACCCCTTGCCTGGTGCCACCTGTTCTGTGATGTCTACACAGGTCACAAAAATATATACACCTAACAGACTTGTATATGCAGAAAAAGAGATCTTATCAGAAGACTAGACATTTCCTTAGAACATCTTCACGCTGGAAGCACATGGGCAGGAACAAAGGGGAAGAGGATCCCAGGGAAACAACTGGAAGAAAATCCTAGAAATGTTGAGATCTTAGCCTTCGAAAGGACCCCAGCAACAGCTGATTTTCTACAATATCATGGGCTGAAAAAATACATCTCTGTAAGAATAAAGAAAAGCCTAACTGAGTACAGCTGCCACCCTCACAATAATTAGATTTGGAGGATTATTGCTGAGATGAATGGAAGATATCATATGGTCAGTGCTAGAAATATTTGCTATCCCTGTCTAACTACATGACTAGACACTAGAGTTCTTTGCAGACCCACATATGTTTGTTTTTAATTAAAATGTGCTTGAATGAACCGTTAGCTGCACTGAAATAATGAAGAAAAGCAACACAGACAAACTGGCTAATTGACAACTCCAAACACTCCATTTTATACCCTTCAGTTATGTTAATGGAGATTTCCAATATGTTCTAGTTGAAATAATAATTACACAAACACAGTTACATAATAATCTAAGAGGTAGATAAAAATATAAATAATGACAGCAGCAAAACCCACAAATGGGTCAAAGGATTACAAATTTATTCTCTCAGTTCTACTCCAACGAGTATTTATTGAGTGCTTATTGCTTATTAAGAGCCGGGCTTAGCCAGGCACGGTGGTGCACGCTCATAATCCCAGTGACTCGGGGGGCTGAGACAGGAGAATCACATGTTCAAGGCCAGGTTCAACAACTTAGCAAGAACTTCAGCAACTTAGTGGGACCTTGTCTCTAAATAAAAAGGACTGGGGATGTAGCTCAGTGGTAAAGTGCCTCTGGGTTCAATCCCCAGTCACTACCAAGAGCCAGGCTTTCCTGGGCCAATGCCTATTAGGAGATCATCTCAGTATTTTCAAATATATGATTTTGTGTGGGATCACATGTTCTAGAGCATGAAGGTGCTATGCAGAGTAGATCACCAACCACATGATGGAACAAAACAGAAAGTTCTTCAAAGGGAGAGACCATGATTTTAAATCATTTCAAAAGCGAGTTTATGTGAAGACAGAGAATCTGGCCAAGACCTTTACAAATTACATTGTATTCAGTGCACACAAAACTGGAACAGCTGCCTGAAGGAAGATGTGTCCTGGGATTGTGTACACAGAGCGAGGCCAAAGGGCAGCCTTATTCCAAGTAGACCGTAAACAGGGGGGTTGTTGGAAGCCTTTCCAAAGATCATGGCGGAATTTCAGCCGTGAGATAATCAGAGTTCCAGCCAAAATTGAGAGTGATGGCAACTGTCAAATGTCTTTGGATATTTTGTGGAGATTAATCCTTTGGCTGTGCAGTCTCCAGCGAATGGAGGAGAATAATTTAGAGTCACTGAACATCCCTGCTCTTAACTGGAGGGGCAGGATATCAATGGAGTAAATTAACTCCAATGCATTTAGAGTTTATTTACAACGAAACTGCAAAGCCTCCATCTCATCCATATTCAATCAGAAAAATTTGTGGCTCATCCAAGACAAGACGGGAGCCAAATTTGGGGCAAGGCAAAGGGTGACATCATCTGAAAGGGCTGGAAATGAAGTGTAAATTTGAATATCATCTGTATATAAGTGATAATTAAAACTGTGAGACTCAGTACGTGCCAAGAGAGAAAATCAATAAAAAAAATGGAGAACAACAGTGTCCCAAGCCACGCGTCACTTCTGAAATGGAGATTTTTTTTTTAAGTTGGTGGGGGTGAGATTTCCTTTCCAGCTGAATGATCTCAGAAACAAACACAGATCACTTACTTGTTTTTTGTTTTTCTTTTTGGTACTGAGGATTGAACTCAGGGGCACTCGACCACTGAGCCACATCCCCAGCCCTATTTTGTGTTTTATGTAGGGACAGAGTCTCACTGAGTTGCTTAGCGCCTCACTGTTGCTGAGGCTGGCTTTGAACTCGCGATTCTCCTGTCTCAGCCTCCCAAAGTACTGGGATTACAGGTGTGCATCACCACGCCCAGCTTAGATCACTTACTTGTAAGACACCTAGAACCCTTTGCAGACAGCCTCTGAGTCACATGAACGTTGAACAGAGTCAAGGGCTTTTCTGTGAGATTTGTACTCCAAGGAAATGAGAAGTCATCCCACTAGTTTGGGGAAGATTCTTCGCAGCAAGTACATCACTTTAGTAAATAAGGTATAGGAGTATCAGCAATTCAAGTTGACACTTGACTGTCCTTTTCCAAGTCTAGCGTTAAACTTGGGCAGAAAACCCAAGTTACTTTTGTCTGGGTGCTGGGTGATTTCACTCCTGCTATGAAGCAGCAGGCAGAGCTCTGTTCTGAGCTGCACTGGAGTGATTAGCTGCAGGAAGATGCAGCCTGAATCCTAGCGAATGCCAACTAGCCCCAGAGGAGTTATTGGCCAAAGAGCAGTTTCCCCTAATCATTCCTCAAGAGATCTATGACTTAGGGTTCTTGTTATGTTTAACTAACAGCTCCCTTTTCAGTTTGTAGAGGAGTCCTGAAAACATCAAGGTCTTCAGTAGCTTGGGCTGAGCCAGATGTGATCCTAACCAAGCATCCCATGATGGGTTGTTGGAGGGGAATTGTGACTCTCCCTCACCTCCATATTCATACGTTGAAATGCTAATCCCCAGTGCCTTAGAACATGACTGTATTTGGAGATAGGATCTTTAAGGCAGTGATTAAGATAGGGTCACTAGGGTAGGACCCTCTTTGACAAGAAGAGAAAATTAGGACATAGACACACACAGGGAAGTTAGGAAGACATGGAGGAAGGTGTCATCTATAAGCCAAGGAGAGAGGCCTCAGGAGAAGTCAACCCTGCTGACACTTGACTGTAGACTCCTAGCCTCCAGAATTGTGAGAAAATAGATTTCTGTTATTTAAGCCACTGTGGTATTTGTTATGGAAGCCTCAGCAAACTAACTCAGCAGGCAAAAGTTAGGCCAGCGTATGTGTTTTCCCTTGGTGCTCCTTGCCTGGGATGTTTTCTTTCATTCTAGAAACAGACACACCCAATAGGTTCACCTCTTGTCATTTTGATCAAATACACACACACACACACACACACACACACACACGTATGCATGTGCACACAAAGAGTAGTTCTGGGCTTTTCTCTCCTCCTTTCTAAATTGGGACCCAAAACACTTGGTTCCTAGCATTGTCATGGTGGAAATTGATTCTCAATAAATTAACACAAACTTTTCTCCTTTCCCTCTTCCAATCCCTGTACAATCATAAAATACTATGGCTTCCCAAATATTCTTCTTTTTTTTTTTTTTCTTAAAATACCCTATTATGGTTTGCAGTTAGGCTGGTTTAATCTTTACTATGTGGCTTTGTGCAAGTTACTTAAACTCATGGTTCCTTATAACTTGCTTCCTTGGGCTGTGAAAATTAAAATGTAGTTGACAGTTGTCTAAAGATGCTGGCAGAGGGCCTGGCACAGGGCAGGAATTTAGTACAAGTTGCTTTCATCCTGCTAAAGCATGAGCCTGTTATTCACTTGCAGAGAAATGTTTATTGCATTGGATATTATACTAATTTATTTATTTATGTTCCTTCTCATTCTAAAAGGATTTTAGGCAGCTCATAAAAATATTTCTAGAATAAATTAGTCCTGGTAAGAAAGAAATAGTGTGAAGTAGTAGGAACAATCACCAACCACTTTCCCAGAACCAATTCAAAAGGGAGTTCATAGGGCTGATTCCTCTAGTACCCAACAGTTGAATGTCCCCAAAAATTCAGTGGGAGGAGCCACATTTTTCTGGAGAGGTCAAGATGAACTAACTTCCACTGTGTAGCTCCTTTGTGGTTTAACTTTACCCAAAAGTACATTTAAAGTATCCCTGGGTATGGATGATGTTATGGTTTGGATGTGAAGTATCCCCCAAAAGATCCTGTGTGAGACAATACAAGAAGGTAAAGAGGAGAAATGATTGGGTTGTGAGAATCTAAACCCAGTTAGTGAATTAATCCCCTGACGAGATTACCTGAGTGGTAACTGGAGGTGGGTAGGATGTGGCTGAAGGAGGTGGGCATTGGGGCTGTGCCTTTGGAGTATATATTTGTATCTGGTGAATGGAGTCTCTCTCTTTTTCCTGATCATCAGGTGAGATGCTTCCCTCCACACACTTCCACCTTGATGATCAGCCTCACCTCAAGCCCCGAGGAATGGAGCCTGCTGTTATGGACAAACCTCTGAAACCGTGAGCCCTCAAATAAGCTTTCCTCCTCTACAATTGTTCTAGTCAGGTCTTTTAGTCACAGCAGCAAAAAATAGCTGACTAAAACAGATGAGCTTGCCATCGTTTTTTGCTTTTTAAACTTCTTTGAAAATGTAAGATGTGCAGAAAAATAGACTATGAAAATCAAACTCCCATATCTACTACTCAGAATTAGAAACCATTCACACTTCACTGCATCTTATTCCAGTATTTTCTTAAAGAAATAAAACACTATAGCTAAAGCCCTGTTGAACAACCAACACAGAGACAACCTCTACTGAACTGAATGGATCCTTCCAGAGTATGTAATGGTTCATGTACACAGGGAAGGTAGTGGTGTGGTGTAGGTTTGCATGTTTCATGCCATACATGGTGAATACTGTCAGGGCACATCCTATGGTGTGCCATGCGTGCTCTTTCAACTCAGCATTGCTTTCTGAAGTGGAGACTCACTGTTCACATGGATATCACTGGTCCCTTGTAGGACATGGTAGGAGTAAGGGTTTAGGCTAAACTGTGTTCACCTGCCAAATTAATGTATTCAAGTTCAAATTTGCAGTACCTCAGAATGTGATGGCATTTGGAGACAGGGTCTTTAAAGAGGTAATTGGGTTAACATAAGGTCATAAGGGTGGACCAGTATGATAGTGTCCTTATAAGAAGGGGAGACATAGGAAATACAGTAGAATGCATCGGACATAACTTTCCTATGTTCATATGTGAATGCATGACTAGTGTAACTCCACATCATGGACAAGCACAAAAATGGGAAGTTATTCTCCATGTATGTTTATATGTCAAAACACCTTCTACTGTCATCTAACTAAAATGAACAAATAAAACATTAAGAAAAAAAAAAAGAAAGAAAGAAGGGGAGATCAGAACACAGACACACATAGAGGAAGACCGCATGAAGATACAGGGAGATGGTGGCCGTCCACACACCAAGGAGAAAGGCCACAGAAGAAATCAACGCTGCAGACACATCAGACTTTTAAAGTCTGAGAAAATAGATGTCTGTTGCATAAGCCACTTGATCTATAGGACTTTAGTATGGCTTCCCTAGCACAGAAGGATAGGCCATGAAGCATTCCACATGACACATTTTTAGCTATTCTCCCCGTGGTGGATATTTAGATGGAAACTAAGCACAACGGCATATCCTTGCCCATGGCTCCTGTGCACATGGGTTGGGAGCATCCCTAAGGTAAGTACCTAGAAATGGAATCGTTGTCTTATGGGGAATGCACATTTGCAAATTCACGAGATGCTGCCAAATGGCTCTCTAAAGTGTCTGTATCAATTTACACTCTACTCTCAACAACAGTAAATTTCCAGTCGCCCCACAGCCTAGCCAACCCTTGATATTCTCAGACTTGAAGATGTCTGCCAATATGATTGGCAAAAGTCTTGTTTTAACTGCACTTCCTAATTATGTGTGAAGTTGAATACTTTTTAATACACACATTGCCCATCTTATTTTCTGTTCTATAAATTCTCAGTTTATATATCCTTGTTTTTCCTTTGGGTTGCATATCTTTTTCTACCTGATTTGTGGGAATTCAATACATTCTAGATAACAATCTTCATTCTGCTGGATATTTGGTAAATACCTTCTCCCAGGCCACCCTGCTCATCTTTAATCTTGTTCATGTGTTATTTTGACAAGAGGTTTTTTAATTAGATATAATCAGATGTACCTCTAATTAAAGTTTGCATTTTTGTGTGTTGTCTTAAAGAAAACTTTTTCTTTCCAAATTCATGGAGATGTTTTATTATCATTTCTTCAAATAGTCTTAGGGTATTTTTCCCATGTTTAGGTCTTTAGCACAATCTTTAATTTATTTCCATGATGGATATACGTAAGAATTTTCCTTCTTTTCTTTTTCATTTGAGAGTAAATGGTCCCAACATCATTTACTTAAATATCAAACACTAATCATTTTTTTAAAATCCAGTAAAGCACCCACAGACTCTCTCTTTTTAAGTAGTATAATTTCCTGATAAATCCTCCATAACGCATTAGGCCAAAAATGTCCCTCTAGGTAAGTAAATAAGCTGACCGAAATGGGTACTTGGGTACGAGCCAAGCAAATGCTAGAGGTCGTCTGCCAAAAACTGGTTTTGATATTGGGAGAGTTGACATTAAGCTCTCTTCCTGACGGTCATGGGGTAGCAGGGCCAGGTGTCTTCCGAGGCCACTCTGAGCTTGTAATGATCAAACTGTGTCAGTGGCACTTAGGAGAAGATTGTCTTCTCATTGTTCCCATCAAGGGAACATGCTTCCTGCCCACCAGAGCAATGGCCCCTGCACAGAAATCTCTGGAATCACACACTGAAGCCAGCTGCCAAGTTTGTCTCTGGGGAGGAGACAGGAACATCTATGGGAAAGCTAATTTTTCACTGAATTCCTTTTTTGCTGCTCTTCTTTTGACTATATGCCTATATTACTGATCCAGAATAATAACTTGCTTTAAAGTCAAAAACAAACTCCAAACAACAAACTCCAAATTCCAATATGTTACTAAGATACAGAGGAAAACTGGGTGGGGTTGGGAGAATCCCTGTGGCATTCTGCTTAAAAAAGAAATACAGAAAATGAGAAATTTTGCTGGGGATGTAGTGGTAATGCACACAGAAATCACAATTCACCTTCATTGTTTGAATAATTTAAATGATTGGTTTTCAAATATTTCTTAGTCACCAAACACTTTGTTTACACTAGGTCTTTCTCAGAAGATCAACATGTGAAAGAGATGAAATGAAGTATCCTATAGAAAGTAGGGATCCTCAGGGGCTGCTGTGGGGTTCCCCCCAGGGCTCTCCCTTGAAACCCTTCCTTTAAAATTAATGCATTTGAGAGTTAAAGATAAGTCGTGATTATCTTTGTAGAAATAGTATATGCCCCACTCCAAATCCACAGCCTTATGGATTTGCTCATTCTGCAACCATTTCTTGAGCATCTGTTTTCCAGGTCCTGCAGTGGACACCAAGAAGGAGGAGGCGACTTGGAGATGATGAGCTCCGAGCACAAGTTAGAAGTGTGGGCAGGAGACCATGGGACGTTGGGAGGCGTGCCAAGGCCAGCAGACTTCAGGAGGAGGCCGAGGAAGCTGCAGGCAGGCTGGCGGGTGTGCAGGTGTTCCACGTGGCGAGATTCCCAGGGCCTCTGTTGACTACAGCCCATAAGGAAGGGCGGGAAGGAGTTAGTCCTTATTGCCTGGTGGGCCTTCCCACGTTTGGACTTGGAAGTCCACGGGGAGACTGACGGAAGGGTTTTAAGCTGTAGATTGGCACAGTCACATTTGCGTTTGGAAGGATCCTCTGGTTAGAGGATTGAAATAGGACCTGATAAGCAAGGGACACTGGGTAGGAGATCCTTACAGCCATCCAGGGAGGAGGTGATGGAGAACTGGCTCAAAGCTGGGGGGCAGAGATGAAGCAGAGCTGGCAAAGACAGGGTTAACGGGGTGCTGGTGGGAGGGGGAGAAGGGAAGTGTCTAGGGGATTCCTAGAGTTTGGGGTTGGAACTGGATGGGGGTGGATGAGTGGTGCCATTCAATCGAACAATGAAGAGGGGATCGAGGGTCTGGGGCAACAGAGGACCACCTCCATCCTGGGGAAGGCTTCCTGACATACCCGTAGGACAGCAAGGTGGAAATGTCCAGTGAGCTCAGGAGAGAGGTCTGGGGTGGAGGCGCAGCTGTGAAAGCCATCCTCAGTGACAGGAGAATGGTGGCCAAGAAGGCACTTAAAACCCCTGGGAAAACTTGAACAGTGAGAATAGGAGGGTCCCGAGCAGGCAGGGGAAGGGCCCCATGAAGTAGACAGGTGGTTCAGTGGAGAGGAAGGAAGAGAGTCTTGGAAGCAGGAATCAAAGAAACGAAGGCAGAGGCTTGAGGACGGGAAGAATTCCCAGGATCAAACAGAGAAGGAACCTAAGGGTCAGAAGACCCACTGGACATGGCAACCAGCAGTTCACTAGGAAGGACAATGAAAAGCACTTCCCAGAGACATGGGCTGGGGCTGCCAGACAGCAGGACCTGGGTAGCAGAGGGACAGTGAGAGGCTAGAGCTAACCAGAGCACAGCCGCTCTTCCAAGGACAGGAGTGGCGTAAGGAGGATGACAGCGCGTCTTGGGACTCCAGTGGACAACACACAGCGACTCTAGGGGGTTTCCTTGTTACTATCAAAGCCTGAGCCACAGATTTAACTGGTCTGGGGTTGGGACTGGGAGAGAATATATTTTTAAAGCTCCCTGAGAGAATCTAATGCGCAGTCATGGTCAGGAACTACTGTTCTCATTACTTCCTTTTTTCTTTTCTGCAGTGCTGGGGATGGAACCCAGGGCTTCACACATGCTAGGCAAAGTGCTCTACCACTGAGCTACACTCCTAGCCCAGTTATTCCCTATTTTGAACAACAAGGGATTGAATTAAGTGACTCTGGGAGAAGTCAGATGACTTTCACACTGATCCATCTTGTGGAAACATGAAGGACAGCTTGGTAAAGGAAATGGAGTCCGCAAATTTAGCATATGTCTATGCAGACCCAGTTGTTTTTGGTACAGACAGGCCCTGAAATTGCAGGAACAGCAAAGATGGGTTCTTCATTGATAGAGAGGGAAATGTCACCGGGCTTTCCCAGAACATAGAACTGTCCCCCAAATAATTCTGAGTCTGTACTCACCAGACATCCTTCTGCTTAATAATTCATCTTTGCCTGGTGATTTTTTTTTTTTTTTTGGTACTGGAGATTGAACTCAGGGGTACTCGATCACTGAGCCACATCCCCAGCCCTATTTTGTGTTATATGTAGAGACAGGGTCTCACTGAGTTGCTTAGCGCCCCGCCATTGCTGAGGCTGGCTTTGAACTCGCGATCCTCCTGTCTCAGCCTCCCAAAGTGCTGGGATTACAGGTGTGTGCCACTGCGCCTGGCTTGCCTGATGATTTTTAAAGTCATGCCTATTTTTTGAAGTTTGAAAATATGTATAAAATAGAAAAAGTAAAATAGTACAGAGCAAACATTCCCCCCTCTAAACCTCCTCCACCTGTAACCACATCCCAAAGCCAACCACTCGGCCATGGCTGCTTTGGTTTCTCCTGGCGGCTACCTCTGAAGTCTCAGATAGTGTGCTGAGGCCTCTTTACAACGGCTCTTTTTCTGATCCTTCTTCCTTCATTCTCTCAGGGGTATGGTCACTCAAAATGCTCCCTGGAAAACATCTGCCTCAGAGTCTATTTCTGAAGGAGCCATTCCTACAACCACACTTTGATTTCATACCCAGAATGGTAACACACACACACACAGGTCAAGTGCATACAGGAGATATTGGATTTTTGTGGGAGGCTGCTGTTGTGCAGGCAGGAGATGGGATGAGGGATGGGGTCCAGTTCTAGGGGAAGCAGGAGGGGCTGGAATCGAGGGCGCCAAGGGATAGGAGCAGGAGCTGAGCTTAGTCAGAGGCAGCGAGGGAGGACAGAGGTGAGGTTTAGACAGTGGTAGGGCTATTGGAAAGGGGTGGGAGGCCCGTAGGAATGATGGCACGACTCTGAATTTGCTTGGGAAGAAGAGCCTTCTGTTTGTGAATCTGGTTTTTCTTTCTATTGTACAAGTTCCTGGAGACCCAGATGAGGGGGAGGGGAAAGGGGAGGGACGTGGATCTGAGCAGAAACAAAGGGCCACAAGGACCACATGTTATGGAACAATCTGACCAGTGAGTTTGCCACCAGTCACTTAAAGTAATTTTAAATTCCTAGTAGTTGAAACTAGAATCAGTTCATGTAGAACCTATGCTCTAGAGAGGGGTTTCAGATGAGGAGTCAGGATTTCCAAGAACAAGGCTGGCATTTCTGAGACCAGCATTACTGATATGTTAGTCCTTACCAAGTTAGTTCAATTTACTTCAGCTTAATTTGGGATGAAAGAAAAGCTCCAAATTATAAGAAATTAAACAAGGTAGAAGTGTGTCTAATATATATAAACCAAGGTGACCAAGGACGGAAGATTGAAAAAACAATCATGTAAACCCACTGGCTTGCGGACCAGCACGTGGCAAGCAAAAAAGTAAATGCTACCTATAACAATAGTTATTAACTATTACTATTATTTATTATCACAGTTTACATATTGAGAATTGGCACTGATTTTTTTTTTTTGTTTTGTTTAGTTGCTGAAATGTTCCTGTGTGGGCCTTTGTGAGAAGTAGTTCCATGTTGTCAACTTTTGAATTTTTCACTCTGAAAGTGTGTATCACACAACAGGCATGAGGGACCATCAATCTCACCCCGTTTCCTCTTTTCCCTGGTGGACCAAAGTTGTGGAGGTCCCAGCAGGCCCAGGAGGGGTCATGTGTGAATCAAAACCAAGTCGATTTCCTTTTGGTAAATATTTACTCCACACCAGGCAAATGCTGGGCTGTTTCAGTGGAGCAGATGTGGTTTCCAGGCCCGCCAACGGAGATCAGCACAGCAGCCCACCTACTTCTGCTGCCTTGTGATGGTGGACCTGTCACCGATAGTGGATGTGACGCTTACACCTTGGAGAGGTGACCAAGGACAGAACTTGTCCTTTGGGAAGTAAGTTGTGTCCTCCCAGTCTGCCCTTTCTTGCCCGTACCTGGATTTCTTTGCTGTCTCATCTCATTTTATCTTTGTCTTTTTTGCTTTTTCTACAAATTTGTTCCTTTTTTTTTTTAAAAACATATTAAACAAGTAACATATACTAATGTAGAAAATACAAAAAAAGCAATGAGATGGGAAACAAACATGGATCTTGGTGTGCCTCCTTCCAGAACACCTGTGCGCATGTGATTTTTGTTTTCGTGGAGACAAGCTATGCCGGATGGGGTGATTTTGCCCCAGCAAAGGTCACTGAGCAATGTATGCAGACATTTTGGTTTGTCAAAACTGGGGCAGGTGGTGCTACTGGCACCTAGTGGCAGAGACCGTGGACACTACCAAGCATCCAGAAGTACACAGGACAGTTCCCACAAGAAATTCTCTAGCCCCTACATGCATACCCATGTTATAGCAGCACAATTCACAAAAGCCAAACCACGGAGCCAGCCTAGGTGTCCAGCGTGGGTGAATGGATAAAGAAAATGTAGTGTATATACACAAGGGAGTTTTACTCAGCCGTAAAGAAAAACGAAATTACGGCATTTGTAGGAAAATGGATGGAACTAGAGACCATTGTGTTAAGTGAGATAAGTCAAACTCAGAAGGTCAAGGGTCATATGTTTACTCTCCTATGTGGAAGCTAGAGAGGAAAAAGGCAAACAGAGGTGGGAGTGGATCTCCTAAAAATCAAAGGGAGATCAGCAGAGGAAAGGATCTAAGGGGGGCAGGGAAGGAGGGGGGAATCTTTCATGATTTCCTTAGGATAGATTTCCAGATGTGGATCAAAAAGTATATATACATTTTTAAGCCTTTAAACATATATTGTTCAATAATAATATCTCATCTTTAAGATTATTATGAGGATTAAGTGAGCTAATATACATCAGTATTACTATATCAAGTAAGATTAATAGAACATAAAATAGTGGTGACCGGCATGTCAAGGCACTCTATAAATGCCACCTATTGTTACTAGTACCAATGCTGGGGAGTGACATTGGCCAAGTCATATTGTTATAGCATGTGCATGTATGAATATGTAATAACAAATCCCATCAATATGTACAACTATAATGCACCAATAAAAAATGAGGGGGAAAAAAGAAAGAGATTACCTAGCCCCAAATGCCAAAAGAGGCAGAGTTAGGAAATTCTGGTCTGAAATTCTAGTCTTGACAGAGTTCAGCAAACTATACCTCCCACCTCCATGGGCTGTCTGTTGTTTTTAAATAAAGCTCTATTGGAACACAGTAGATTTACCCATTCATTTACCCATTGAAACATAGCTGCTCTTGCCTTACATGACAGTTGAGTAGTTGTAAGAGAGACCATGTGGCCGGGCGCGGTGGCGCAAGCCTGTAATCCCAGCACTTAGGGAGGCTGAGACAGGAGAATCGCGAGTTCAAAGCCAGCCTCAGCAACGGCGGGGCGCTAAGCAACTCAGTGAGACCCTGTCTCTACATAAAACACAAAATCGGGCTGGGGATGTGGCTCAGTGGTCGAGAGCCCCTGAGTTCAATCCCCAGTACCAAAAAAAAAAAAAAAAAAAGAGAGAGACTATGTGACCACAAAGCCTAAATGTGAGCCACATACTCAATTTTGATTTGTTAGTAGCCACATTTAAAAAAATGTATGGAGAAGCAGGGGACATTAATTTGAAGGTGTCAATATCTTAATTTCTACCTTTGCAATCAATATAAAAACTATTGAGACATTTCATGTTCTTTTATCTTCTTCATACTGAGTCTTCACTTTTAGTACTCTCAGTATGGACTAGCCACATTTCAAAGTCTCATGTGTCTAGTGACCCCAGGATTAGACAACACAGGTATACACTACTGTGAACTGCTTTTATCACTTAATGTAAATAAGTCTTTTCATGTCTACTGATATCCATTTGTGTATCACTTTTAAATGGCTTGATTTATTTGAAAGATCCTCATTTCCAGATACTTCTATTGCTTCTGAGTTTCATAATTATGAACTACACTGCCATAAATATTCTAATACTAAACTTTAAGTCCCATCTTTCATGATTTCCTTAGGATAGATTTCCAGATGTGGATCAAAAAGCATATATACATTTTTAAGCCTTTAAACATATATTGTTCAATAATAATATCTCATCTTTAAGATTATTATGAGGATTAAGTGAGCTAATATACATAAGTCAGTATTACTATATCAAGTAAAATTAATAAAACATAAAATAGTGGTGACCAGCACGTAAAGGCACTCTATAAATGCCACCTATTGTTATTAGTACCAATCCTGAATTTGTCTCCAGCAATGTTGTTCTGATTTAGACCCCCATTAACACTGTTGAAGAATGCCAGTTTCTGGTTCACTCTCTCCAATACTATGAGTCTTATAACCCTTGCAAATTTCATATGCAAAATTGGCTTTTTGTTACTGTTGGTTTAATCTGACTGTAGACCATTAGTTTTCTTATAGTTAGGATTAGTTTTTCTGGGGCAGATTTGTCACAAGTTTGCTGTATATCCATACATACATAAAATGGGACCATTTTTCACTGAAATGTTCAGGACAGTTAGTGACCATTTGCATCAGTCAGCTTTCACTAGGTGATGCCATTATAACAAATGACCCTAATAGGTCAGTGGCTTTCTATACTCAGAACGTATTCCTGAGTCATGTTACATGTGAGAACTCAGGGACATGCCTTTAGGGACATGCCATTCCCTTGGCAGCTGGATAAGAACAAATGAGGAAGAGCCAAATCTACAGCCTATGCTCCTATGACTAGGTCTCTTCTGCTCACACATCATTGGCCAAGTCATGGTGCCAAGCCCAATATCAATGGGACAGGGAAGCATATCCCTCCCAGAGTAGGAATTGAAATAGGGAGGAAATGATTGGAATAAGAATATGATCTATTCCATCAGTCAAATCAATCCAATTAAGTTAAATGGATTCTGTCCTCTTCCCACCTGAAGTCAGGATTCCCCTTATATGATCCATTATAGTACTTATAGGAGTGTCATGCCCTTGACCTCTGGAACAGATGACAGATGCTGGGCTGCCCAACAGCTTCCAACGTGCCCTAAGGATGAACTGGTCCAGAGAGACTCAGCTTAATTAATTGTGGTCCAGAGAGACTCACACTTCCTGCTGCGTACAGGTGCAAACTTGCCTGACAATGAAAAGAGCTTCATGTCCCCGCCAAATCATTTTCTTATCAAACAACTAGGTAACAATAAATCCCTGAGTGTTCTGACAACCATCAAACAACCTAGATTCATGAGGAGTGTAATGGCTCCCACAGAACAAGGGAGAACGGGGTCCATATCTTGGTTATGTCACTTGCAAGATCAGTAGTTGCTATCATCATCGTCATCATCATCGTCATCATCATCATCGTCATCAATAGCAGCAGCAGGTGCCAGGTGCCACCACTGCCTCCAGATCTTTTAAGGTCCAGCCAGTATCATCCTCTTAAACCCAGCCCAATAGCACTCTGGTTTGCCAATGGGACATTTCAGACAAAAAAGATGGCACCCTGTACCAAAGAACTGGGCCACCGGCTCCAGTGGCCTAAGTGGTGGGAAAATGATTCAACTATTTGAATACTCACACAAATGTATACCTAACATCCTAACACTGGCCAGTTTGAGAATTAATAAATAGATATTAAAGTTACAAGTGATTCTGCCTCTAATCTGAAAGAAACCATTCTAGGAACATGAACAAATGAAAAGGAGCGATGCTGGCTTCCTCAGGTAAGTCACTTCCCATTTGCATCATTTATTTCTATAACAAGCCTTTCTGCACTGATCAAGGGAACCGCCAGTCACACATCACCACCTGTCTTCAAGTTGGGGAAGCTGCTCTTTCTCGCTTCTTTACGTGGGAGTGCCTGCCCATGTCTCCCCCTTGATGTCAGTCTCTGTAAAGACTCCATGCTTGGAGGGAAATGCTCCCATCCCGGGTGCATGGCAAAGGGAGGGTAAACAATACAATCCTTTCCATCCTGCTGGGCTGCCCAGCTACCCAGCCTTTGAGAATGGTCAGGAATGAAAGTAGAGTATTTTCTTTTTTATCCACTTTTAAACTCTAAGTCTTCCAGTGCCCAAGTGCAAATCCCACCTCTGCTGCCAAACTTTTCCTAACTATTTCAGTCAAGAGTGGACTTCCTGGTTTTACCCCTCACCAACTCCTGCCTTTCACTTCCTGTCTTCACCGCCCTGGACTGTTGGTTCACTTCCTGTGTGAGCCAGAGGGCCACTGCTGGTCCAGGTTCTTTCTGATCTCTTTTCTGGGGTTTACAGTGGTTGGTTTGGGGGTAAGTCTATAGCCACAATAGGACAATTCTGCATTTACTCTTCATAGTTAAATATATATTATGAAAGAGAAGCTATTGTCTTCCTGTGGGTCATGAGTTATAAGGAAATTGTAAGCCTGGAATTTCTCAGAGCCAGCTTCAGTGGACTCCTTCACAAAGCTGATGCTTAGAGAGAATGAGCCCTGGTGACACACAGTACTTTGAAACCCTAGATCCAGCTCTATCTGCAACACCTCTCCTGGTCTTCCCAATTATGGGAGCAAATTCATGCTCTTTTTTGTTTAAGTGAATTCAGTTTTGTTTTGTTTTTTTAAATCACCTACGACCTAAAGGACTAATATGCTCACTCAGAACTCCTTAAGAAAAAATGCATGCTTATGGTAAGAATTCTTTGGACCATAACACCTCTAGGATCTTTCCAGCTTGCTGCTCTGCTCTTGTCCTTGTATGTTGGAGCTGGGTTGCTTCCTTGTTTGAGTTCCAACTGGTAGGAAGGGGAAGAGCTGTGGAGGAGCGTGCAGCTTGGTCTGAAGGGGCAGCACTGGAGTTGGCACATCTGTGAGCCCTCACGTGTGTGCAGGCAGTTAGTGGCACAGCCACAATAACACACAGAAATCTGGGACACATATGTAGCCTGTCTGGGCAGCTGTGTGTCCAGATGTTGATGCACAACTGGTAATTCAAGTCATACTATGTGTTTGTGGATTGAAACAATTGAAATACTGTATCAGGCAGCTTTCCATCATTGTGGCAAAATAGCCGAGATCATCAACTGTAAAGAGGAAGGTTTATTTGGCTCATGGTTTCGGAGATTTCAGCCCATGGTCACCTGGCCCTGTTGCTTTTGGGCCTGTGGCAAGGCAGCACATCGTGTTGGGAGCATGTGGCAGAGAAAGCTATTCACTTCATGGTGGCCAGGAAGCAGCGAGCGAGAGAGAGAGAAAGAGAACGAGAGAGAAAGGGTGTGAGGGTCAGGGGACCCAATACCTCCTTCAAGGGCACACCCCAAAGTCCTGACCTCTTCCACTAGGCCCTACCTGCAAAGGGTTCCACCACCTCGATAGCACTACAGGCTGGCAACCTTCAGCACGTGGGCCTCTGGGGACACTTATCCAAACTATAGCAAGTACCAAACCCAGTGGAAATGCACGCACGTTTGGGAGGGAGGTGGCTGGGAACCACCGTCTTCATGTCCAGCTTTTCTTCCAACAGTGATTTTGGGCCCATCTGTGGACGCACAGGTCTAAATAACCTTGCTGAGCCCCATCCCCCAGCTTCCAGTCGCAGAAACTCTAATCCACAGAATTAGCCCCCCGTCCTCCCAGCAGTACTGCTCGGGATGAATCCCTTCTGGGGGCCGAGGCACTTGACCTTCACCCTCTGCCATTAAAACATTTTTTAAAAATTATATTTTATGACTAAGTTGACATAAATACATTGTGTAGGCTGGGTTAATTATCATATATTCATTATCACACTTATTTAAACTCCTGCAGTCCCTTAGAAGTATCCTAATGGGCACCGTGTGCCTAAGGCGCAAGGCAGCTCTGCTCCTGCCTCTGAAACCTGACTGACATGTGTTCACATCATCACCATTTTTTCTTTTTTTTTTTTGCAATCAGAATAAAAACACATGCAATGATGATTTGCTTCTTTGAAGACTAACCTGAGTTTGGGGGACAACTCCAAGTGCTTGATGCTCCCCTTGATGGCAGCTCCACAACTTTGCTGTTAGCCGACCAGCTGGGGCAGGAGGAATGAAAGTTGCTGCTGTGGTTTGAATATCTCCTGAAAAACATGTGTTGAAGTTAAATTGCCATTGCGACAATGTTAAGAGGTGAGACCTTTAAGAGGTGGTTAGGTCACGAGGGTCCTCCTTCATGAATGGATTAGTGCCATTATTGTGGGACTGGGTTAGTTATCATGGCACTGGGCTCCTGATCAAAGGGTACGTTTGGCCCCCTTTCTCTCCACCCCCTTGCCACATTGTCCTGCAGCCATAAGTCCTCACCAGATGACCAGATGCAGGCCCTCCATCTTGGACCTCCCCATCTCCCGCACTGTGAGCTGATTCATCTGCTCTTGTTTATAATTCACCCAGGCTGTGCTGCTCTGTTACAGCAGCAGAAAATGGGCCAAGACAGTGGCCTCATAGAGAATTCAGGGGAAAAGATGAGTGTGAAATAAAACTTCCTTTGAAAAATATCAAAGAGAAAGAGTGAGGCTCAAAATGAAATTGTACACATGTGTTTTCTATGTATTTTCCATTAGATTGTTGATAATAGGATGTAAATCATGTGGTGAAGTCAGATGGACCAATCCCAGGCCCCGGTCTCCACCAGTGCCAGCTGTTTCTGATTAGCTTGGAGCCCACCACTCTGAGCAACAATGAGCGCTTCTCAGGGTCTGTGGGGGACAGGAAATTAGCCACCAGGCATCTTGCCTATTATTCTCACACCTTCCTCAAGCTATAAATCTATCAGATCTGAAAGGGAGCCATATAAATTGGACAAAGCCAGAGAACGTCAGGTACACAGTTTTATTCCACCCTCCCAATAGGTTTGACCATAAGTGTTCTATATTCATTTATTCAATTCAGAACACAAACACTCGCTGTATGAAGATGTTTGATAGATGGGTGCCACTGTAGATCGTAGAAAGTTCTTATTAAAACACCAAATTCTTCCTTTAGCAAGGACTTTTTTTTTTTTTTCAAACATGGAAACATCAGGAAACCATGTTGCCATTGAACAACCAAAACTAAAGGCAGTGGGGTTTGAGATAAATGTTATGAAAATTGCATAAAACATTATATCAAAACCCTTGGCAGTGTCAAAAAGCAAGGTTTCTGAATCCAGGGAGTAGCTGCAGAAGAAAATTCAATTTCATTTTTTCACTTTGTCTGCCAATTTTTATAGCACTTCATTTAAAATGGAATCTCTGAAGAATCAATTCAAATTAGCTTTACAGTTTTCCCCAAAGAATCTGCTTTAAAATAAATTGAATTGGAGCATGTGACATAATAAGTGAGCATAAAATTCATGTTAACTAGTCCAAAGGAAAAACTTCTCATAATCAGGAAACAAATAATCTCACATGACTGAGCTAAAAATAGCCTTGAGATTGTCAGTTGCAAAATTGAACAAAAATAAGGGGACTTGTTATAATAATGATATGGCACACTTCCCTCTGATGAAATGGCCTTGACTTTTGTAATAAATTACAGAAAGAGAATCCTTTGGGCAAAAAGGAGATACCAGACATGAGTTGTTTTCATAAATACCTTCAGCTGGGACCAAGTGGCTACAGCTGTCCTTCCAGGTGGCTTCTCTGTCGAAGGGCTGGCGAGGGATAAAGGTGGTCCACAGGTCTGCTGTCCCATTTAGAAAACAGTGTTTGCTCCTGTGTCTGTTTTATTTCCATCAGGTAGATCGATTGTAATTATTGGTTTAAGATCTATTTGTGAAGCTGTTTATACTCTTAAGGTTCTTGGGGACAGTAATAGTATCTTTGACTCTGGAGCTCCTCAGTGCCTGTCCCAGTGCCTGACATACAGAGGGAATTTCATGAATGTTTGCAGGGAGGACACAAGAATGAATATATCAGTGAATCAACTTATTGTTTAAATTAAATTATTGTTCAAGTTAAACTTCCTTTTTATTCTATTTCCCTCCAAACAGTTAAGTTGGAAAGCATTCAATTTAATAAGGACAGAATAGTTGGGTTGTGATTTTATCTTTTTTGCCTATTGAAGTTAAGAAAGAAGTAACTTGGTTTATCATTGAAGAAGTCTTGATGGAGATTTCTTAAGACCCTGCCTGGAAGTCACTGTAAGTATATTTTAAAGGGACTTAATGTCTTGGGATATAGCTACAGTGTGATGTATGGGCAATACCCATTTGGACTTCCTTGTGATTCCACTGTGCTCATTCAACACAGCTTAATAAGGACTATGTTTTATTTCTGCCCATCCAGTCACTGATTCATCCATCAGCTCATCTACCCATCAAGCAGTTAAGGGGATACAATAATGAAGAATAATAACAGCCAACCTTTATTGAGCACATTCTGTATGCTAAGCACTGTTATAAACTCTTTATGCTAGTTGCTAATAGCCCCCAAAATCTTATGAAGGAAGTAGTATTATAATTCAAAATTTACATGCAAGGCAATTGACACACGGCAAGACTACCTTGTCCAAGATTGCACCAGGAGGAAGCAGACAAGTCAAGATTTGAACTCTCAGAGCCTGGCTCCAGAACCACCCATCTGCTGTGCTAATTAGACACATGTGGTCCCAGCCTTCATGGTCTTTACATTCTAGTGGGAGCAATGGAATTTAAACAACCATAATGTGTTGTAATTATGTAATTTTAACCATATCAATTGCTTTGGAGGAAAAGCACAGGGTGTATAAGAGTCTCTGAATGGGACATGTCTGAGCGGTCAGAAACCTTCACTGCTGGACAAACTGACCTTGAGCTGGGATGTGGAGGGTAGGTAGGCAGCAAAGGATAAACAGGAAAGAATGTTCCAAGCAGGACAGCAAGCACATGTCAGGTGTAATTTGAGATGAGGAACAAAGAGTAACCAAGTGGCAAACTTTAGTACCTCCTGCTGTCAATATGATCAAAACTCAGTTCACACAGGAGCCTGCGTTGGCATTCTTGATTCCATTGACTCAGCTGTAGAAGTCAACAGTTCAGGAGACAACCTTGTCATTCCTTGTCACTGGGCATTCTCAGTGCCCAGTATAGTTAACCCATCACCAGCTCCTGTCTCCCAATGCCTCACCATGAGGAGTTGGTTGCTCCACAGACCTAGGAAGTTCACCCCTTTCTTTCCATTCCATCCTGACCTCAGGGATCCAAACCACTCCATTTCTGGCTTGGGTGTCTACAGCATGTCCCTCTGCCGATGCTCTTCCAGAATGTCCCACAGATCCCAACCTGGCTGCCCTCCACCCTCCACCCAGGCTGGTATTTCTGAAAGGCAGGTCTAGCTGTGCCACATCTACCCTCAGACGGTCTTCCCTTGCTCTTGGGACACACAAAGCTCCTTGCTGTGGTCTACAAGTCCTGGAGTGGCCTGGCCTCACCTGTACAGTCAGCGTCATCCTCCTCCACAGGCTGGGCCTCACTGCACCTCAGCACCAGGCCTGCCTCCCTCTGGGCTCTCCTAAGTGCCCTGCCCCTCCCCTGGAGGGGATGCCTTTCCCTTTTCTTTGTTTAAGTAGCTCTTCCTTATCCTATAGATTCCCAGAGAACCTGAGAGAAGCCCACCCCTGTTCTGCTTAGGAATGTGACATCCCCATTGAATTCTGTCTAGATACCTCACTAGTATGATCTGAAATATGTTCCTTTCAGATTTCTATGTTGAAATATTAACCCTGGGTTCCTCAGAAAGTGACTATATTTGGAGATAGGACCTCTAAAGAGATGATTAAGTTAAAAATGAGGCCAGCTGTGAAAGTGGGCTCTAATCTAATCTGATTGGTGTCCTTATAAGAAGAAATTTGGACACAAAAAGAAGCCCTAGTCACGGGTATGCACAGAAGAAAGGCCATGTGAGGACATTACAAGAAGATGGCCATCTGCAAGCCACAGAGAAGGCTCTGGAAGAAACCAACCCTGCTGATATCTCTAGTCTTTAGGACTGTGAGAAAAAATAAATTTCTGTTGTGTAAGCCATCAGTGGCATTTTGTTACAGCAGCCTGAGATGACTCATACACTCCTTCATAGAACTTGTCACAGTTGTTTCATTATCTGATTGCTATCTCCTTGGTAAGACTGTGCACTCTCGAAGGACAGGAACTGGGTGGGCCTGGGTTTACTCAGCCAGCTGTTCCAAGAGCCTGGCATAAGTGCCTGCGTATAGTAAATGTTCAATAAATATTTACTGAATGACTGAATGGACAGGTAAAAACATTTGATTAAATGGATGAATGAGTACACAAAAGAAACAGTAATCACACAAGTAGGTTTTACCTCTAGGAAGACTCACTTTAGGCCTGGGTTGCTTACCGAAGCAAAGGCGCCTTGTATTAGCTAATATAGGAATTAGCATTCATATGTGTACCTTCACGAGATACTGCAAATTCCTGGAATTTCAAGTTTTTAGTCCCTCAGAGAAATACGATTCAATGAAATTTAATCTCATGGATTTTATTTTTGAAGAGGCAAATATATCTCTCTAGGGTAAAAAAAAAAAAGATCATTCTTAGACATATAAATCCAATATCATTGCAATTGGAAGAAAATACACAAGCAAGAGAAATGCCCTCATTTGATTAATGGCAAACTTGATTTCAGCCTGGAAAACGTCTTTGCTGGTTTCCACAGTGAGCACCGTGGAAAGGCCACACGGGAGGGAGGCTGCCACACACGTGAGGATTTCTGTTGAAGTCTTTAGAGGAATCCTCTTTTCTGAGAAACTCATTATTCACTTAATTATTCATTCTGTTTATTTACTGTATAGTTATTACATATAAATATGGTGCAAATCCCCAGAATCCTCAAACACCAGATGCCAGTTTCCCTTCACAGTCCCAAAAGACATAGCCAAGCCATCACTGTGAGAATTAAAACAACAACAGCTAAAACCCAATTAAAATTGTGCCAGCATGTTCATTTCCAAAAGAAAACCTTGCAAATGAATAAGTTTTAGGCACTCTCCTGACTGCTTCTGCAAAGGAACAAACAAACAAACCCTTTAAAACTAAAACTGAAATACCATTCGTATTTAAATCACAGCTTCTTTGGACTTTGTGTCAGCCCTGAAAGGGCATTGCCTAGGTCAATTTTATGTCATCTCTCCCATTTTCTAAATCAAATCATTGAAGAAAACGATGTTTTGCTTTTCAAACTTTGATGTTTCTGGAAAAGCCCAAAGATGTGGGGAGGAGTCAGGGGGGGACGCATCAATGTTGGTGTTTTAGTCAGCGTTATCACTACTGCAATCAAAGGACATCTGGATGAACCAGAGAACAATTATAAGGAGGAAAAGTTTATTTGCGGGCTCACAGTTTCAGAGGTCTCAGTCCATAGATGGCCAACTCCATTGTTGTTGTCCCAAGGCAAGGCAGAACATCATGGTAGAAGATCCTGGTGGAGGAAAGTGGCTCAAGACATGGCACCAGCAAGCAGAGAGAACTCTATTCCGTGGGAACAAAATGTATGTCCCAAAGGCACGCCCTCCAACGACCCACCTCCCGCAGCCACACCCTACCTGCCTACAGTTACCAACCAGTTAATTCCTATTAGGTGATTAAGGCACTGATTCAGTTAAAACTCTCATAACTCATTCATGTCACCTCTAAACTTCCTTGCATTGTCTCACACATGAGCTTTTGGGGGACACCTCATATCTAAACCCTAACAGTTGGGGTCTTGGAGCCCTGGGGTCCAAGGACCCCTCCTCTGGGTGAATCCTGTGCATCTTGCCCAATGGAGGATATGACAGGAACCCTGGGGAGGTGAATATGTCACCCCAGCTTTTTGAACAAGGCACTGGCTGAGGAAGAGAAAGCCCTGGTCTGTGGAGATGGTGTGGGTGCAGACGGGACCCCAATGACTGAGGGCAGCACAGGGCTGACCACTGGGATGGAGAGTGCGTGCAGGTGAGCGGGAGGAGGGGTGAGGTCAGGTGTGTGTTAATTGCTTACAGGTAGGTTTCCAGTGTGGTCATGTGGCCAGTTCTTTTAGGGAGACACAGTGTGCTTGGAGGTGCAGCTAGACCATGATACAACATGTCCTCCCAGGCGACCACTGACCTCTGAGGTATAGACAATTGATGCCATTACTCAAAGTCCCTCTGGATGAATCAGAGACATCGAGTACCTCACCAACTCCAGACCTGAAAGGCCAGGTATTTTATTTCAGCTTTATCACTGCTGTGATCAAGAGACCCAATAAGAACAATTATAAAAGGAAAAACTTATCTGGGGGCTCATGGTTTCAGAGGTCTCAGTCCACAGATGGCTGACTTCATTGCTCTGAGCCCAAAGTGAAACAGAACACCACGGAGGAAGAGCGTGGAAGAGAAAAGCAGCTCAGGATGTGGCCACAGGAAACAGAGTTCTGCTCACCAAAAACAAAATACGTATTTCAAGGGCACGTTCCCCAGTGACTGACCTCCTCTAGCCATGCACTACCTGCCTACAGTTACAACCCGGTTGATCCTTATTAGGAATTAATGGACTGATTAGAGGAAACCTCTCACAACCCAGTGATTTCACCTCTAAACTTTCTCGCATTGTCTCAACATGAGCTTTTGGGGGACACCTCGTATCTAAACCATAACACCAGGAGTCTCTGTTCTCCGGGTTGAGGGTAGGAAGATGGACTCAGGGCCAACTGTCCAGGTTCAAAATCCCAGGTCTGACACCACGATCACCCTCATTTCTCCTCCAGCAATTGCAGCCTGGGCCTTCCTCTCACTGTTCCCACAGAATCAAATGCAATCATGCACGTGAAAACGCTGAGAAGGCTGTCAACCAAAGGCAGGTGGACAGTAAACACTGGGTTTTATGTCAAGTTAATAAGTTCCAGTGCATGTGGCAATTTAGAACAGCACAGGACTAAGCTTTGAGATAACCCTGTTTTTTTCTCCTTTTTATTTCTAAAGCAACCAATAGAATGATTTGTTACTCTTTGAGAATAAGAATGCTGCTTTTCCTGGCAACCTTAGATTAAAATCCGTGGGTCACCTCCTATCCCACAGTGCCTCGTGGCCATTTTTGTTACCTGTTGCAAATATTTTCTAGACACGTAGCCTAATTTAGGGACTTTTTGCTGAGAAGGCATAAACATTTCCTAATCTATTCAGCCACCACATTTAAAAGCATCAGGCCCATCAAAACACGAAAGGTCTTCATTAATAATATATGGAATAAGAACTCCGTATACTATCGCATTATTGCCTTCTTATTAACATAACATTAATAATCTGTTGCTGCCTTATGAATTCATGGATATGAAAGCCCGGTATATTAAGTTATGGCTCAAACAAGATATGTGAGACAGCGACACCCAGGATGTCATGAAAGAAACGTGGTAGAATTGAAAAAAATCAATTTTAAATTAGAGGAAAATCATTCTGTCTTATACTTCGATTTTCAAAGCAGCTGCTCTTTTAGATTAGCATTGATGTTACTTCATTATCAGAGGTCAAAGTTAAATGTGCATGCACCCCCACCCCTGCCCTCGTAACTGGCATTTTAAGTAGCATTGCTTCAATTTCTTCTCTGGGATGGGGTGGGAAGTGGAAGGGTGATGGGGAAGCCAGGACCAAGGGGATGGAAGGTTAGGGGTGAGGCTATGCTCAGTTATAGCACTACCTGAGCCAGGGAGACTAGACAGCACCCTCCTAAAATCCATAAAAGCCTGGAACTGGAGGGTCCTGTAGAGACTGACTAATTGACCATTTCTCAAGGTATGACCATGGAGCATCAGTTCTCTTGATGACTCCCTCCCTACCCTACATGCTGCTCTGTGTCCATCAAATCAGTCTGAGAAATGCTGCATACTCTCCCTACTTTTGGGAATGTCCATAACTGACTTAACATTTGGAAGTCTCTGTGAACCTCTATATTTAAAAAATACCATTTATCATCTTTGACCAAATATTCCCTAGCTTCCTGACCAAGGCACCCTTTGCTCATACAACTCTAATTCGTGTAGAATTTGGTACAACAAACCAAATGTTTGTGTCGCTGCCCCTCCAATCCATATGCCAAAATCCTAACCCCTAATGTGATGATATCAGGAGATGGAGCCATTGGAAGGTAACTAGGTCATGAGGATGGAACCCTCAGGAATTGAATTAGTGCCCTTGCAAAAGAGACCCCAGAGAGCTCTCTTTATCTTCTACCATGTGAGGTGAGGACAGAGTAAAAAGTTAATCTATGAACCAGGAAGTAGGCCCTCCCCAAACATGGAATCTGCAGGTGCCTTGATTTTGGATTCCCAAGCCTGTTAAAAAGCAAATGTTTGTTGTTTAAAATTTCCCCACCCTGCCACCCCCGGTCTATGGTATTTTTGTTATAGAAGCTTGAATGAACTAAGACTGACAGGAAATGAGTGATCTTGTCTAAGTCAATATCTTCATTGAAATTGATGAGAAAAAAGAAATTGAGACCCAAGAAATGTGGTTGCCTTGCTAAAGTGCCCAATAGGCAGGGACTGAGTAGGGAGGAGGATTCAGGTCTCTGATTTTTAAGCTCCACACCATACCACCTCACAGAGAAATTTCCCTCTAATTTATCAGTGTACCTGTTGTCCACGAGGCAATGTACCAACTTCAGGAAGTGCATAAACAAGAGTTGGAGACAAATATGAAAGTATGTCAATCACAGTACAAGATGGGGAGAACTCTGAGGAGACTTTTGTGAGAAGCCAGAGACAGTGTGATGTCTAAAGGGATTAAGAGTCAGGGATGTGAGGCTTGGGGCTTTGAAAGGTGCTATGGTATGAATATTCCACACTAAGTTATGTTGAAATTTAATTGTCATTTGTAACATTAACAGGTGGAAACTTTAAGAGGTGATTAAGCCATGAGAGCTCTGCTCTTAGGAATGGATTAATGTCATTAAGTGGAAGTGGGTTCAATATAAAAGGATGAGTTTGCCTCTTTCTCTTCCCATCTTTCTGCCTCCTGTCTTCTTGCCCTCTGCCATCACATAACGTAGCAACAAGGCCCTCACCAGATGCCTTAGATCTTGGACTTCCCAGCTTCTAGACCTTAACAAATAAATTTCTGTCCTCAGGGATTTTGTTGTAGTAGCACAAATGGACTAAAACAAAGGGTGACCAAGCAGTATGCTGCAGAATATTAATCTCTGCCTCAATCCTTTTCTGAGGAGTTCCCACAATAGCTCCCTTGTATGGAGTACTATTTGCATAAATCACCATGCTAGTACTACAGGATTCTTTCAGATGATTAGGCCAGATTGAACATCTGACCCTATAACAGCCAATCTAAAGGTTGGCCAGCACCCTAGAGGAGTGTCTGGAATGTACTGTTCAACAGAACTTGCTGCAGGAATGGGAATGTTCTACTGTGCATGGTTCATTATAGTAGCCACTAACCACAAGTAGCTGTTGGACTCTTGAACTATGGCCACTGAATATGGGTATTCAGTGTGTTTGTCAGCTTTCCATTGCTGTGACAATATACCTGAGAATAACAATTTAGAGGAGGAAAGGTTTATTCTGAGTCGTGGTTTCAAAGGTTTCAGTCTATGGTCAACCAACTCTGTTACTCTGGAAGTGAGGCCATGGTAGAACATTATGGCAGAAGGGCATCATGGAGCAAAGCTGCTCAGCTCATGACAGCTGGGAAGGAGAGAGAGAGAGAGATGATCCAAGGATATAATAGATTCTTCAAGGACACATACTCTGGGACCTCCTTTCTCCACCTGGGCCTTGCTTCCTAAAGTTTTCACCACCTTCCAATAATGTCATCAGATTATGAACCCATCAATGCATTAATCCACAGATGGAGCCAGAACCCTCACGATCTGACCACTTTCCAAAGCCCTCACCTCTGAACACTTCCGCATTGGGGACCAAGCTTTTAACGCATGAAACTTTGGGGGACATTTCAGATCTAAACCACAACAGTAAGGAACTGAATTTTAAATTGTATTTTGTTTTAACTTGTTGAAAATTAAATTGAACCTGGGTGCAGTGGTGCATGACTGTAATCCCAGCAATTCAGGAGGCTGGAGGGAGGAGAATGGTAAGTTTGAGGTCAGCCCTGGCAACTCGGCAAGACCCTGTCTCAAAAATAAAGTTAAATAAAAGGATAGGGATATATAGCTCAAAGGTAGAGCCTCCTGGATTCACGTTAACTTTCTAATATCACACTAGTCCCTGGGTAATGTCATAATGACTATGCTGGTTTTCCAAGGCTACAACTCAGGGCCAAGCTCAGGCTGAGCTGCCATGATAGCAGAGAGGGCAATGGTGAGTTGATCTTGGGACATGGGTGTGCTCCATTCATGAACAGCCCTTTTATGACCTGCCACAGGTAAACCTAGGAACTGCACCTTATGAGTGTATTGCTCTTTACAGTTTTCTCAGTGCTGTGAGGAATTATCAAGTTCAAAAGAAATATAAAGGGCTTTCTTTTCAATAGGTCCAAAGCTGTAGGATTTCTTTTCTTGAAATATATATTGAAAATGTACAATAGAAAGCTGAGGGTTTTTTTTTTTTTTTTGAATACTCTTAAAATGTAATTCAAAAGTGATACTTTAAACTATACGAAGTCTCTTCTTTGTCAGAAACCAATCCAAATCATATAATAGATTGTGAATAAACTTCCCTATACCAAAAGCATGACCTCAGTAGGGTGTCCTTCAGTGCTCAGAGGGTCCTATAAAGGTACCATAAAGTGGTGATCTGCAAAGTTTCTTTTCTTTCTTTTTTTTAAAATTTTTTTTTTAGTTGTAGGTGGACACAATATCTTTATTTATTTATTTTTATGTGGTGCTGAGGATCGAACCCAGTGCCTCATGCATGCGAGGCAAGCGCTCTACCACTGAGCCACAATCCCAGCCCCAAAGTTTATATTCATTAGCGCATGCCATATTATTTTGAGATGTTATGTACATTTTTGCATATTTTTTCCTTTGCATATTTATAATTGACAACTTTTATAAGTTTAAGTAGTGGCAATTAATATAATTTCCACCATAAAGTGGAAATTTTTAAAAAATTAACTTTTTAAAAAAATATTTATTTTTTAGTTATAGGTGGACAGAATATCTTTATTTTATTTTTATGTGGTGCTGAGGATAGAACCCAGTGCCTCCCACGTGCTAGGTGAGCACGCTACCACTGCGCCATAACCCCAGCCCCTAAAAAATTAACTTTTAAGTTTAGAACAGTTTTGGATTTACAGAAGATTTGTGAAGACAATACAGGGAATTCCGAGGTACCATATGTTGAGATTCCCTTATTGTTAATATCTTATGTTAGTGCAGTACATTTGCTACAGTTGATGAACTATCACCAATATATTACTATTAACTAAAGTCCACATTTTATTCAGATTTCCTGGGTTATTACCTAATGTTCTTTTCCTGTTCCAGGATGTCATCTAAGCTATTAGATGACATTTAGTCACTAAGTCTCCTCTTAGGGTTTTTTGGACTTGCTGTTTTGGGTGACCTTGACAATTTTGAACAGTACTGCTCAGGTATTGTATAGAATATACAATCACTTCTTGGAGGACATATCTTGGCTGCTTCTAGTTTTTGACAATTAAGAATAAAGCTATTATAAACATTCACATGCACGTTTTTGTGTGGACATAAGTTTTCAAATCAGTTGGGTAAAATACTTAGGTGTTTGATCATTGATCATGTGGTAAGGCTATGTTTGGCTTTGTAAAAACTTGCCAAACTGTCTTCCAAAGAGGCTGAACCAGTTTGCATCCCCTTCCGGCAATGAATGAGAGCAGGAATTATCCAAGTGACACAGAAAGGAGGAGGAGGAGGAGGAGGAGGAAAATGAAAAGGAGGAGGAGAACAGAGAATGAGAGACATGTTAGATGATATCATTGACAATTCAAGATATGTGCTATTGAAGTCTGATAAGGATAATTTATTCAAGAATGTGGTAAAAGAGGTAGTTTTAGAGATAATGGCCAAAAAGTTTCCATGTGCGATGAAAGACATAAAGCATCCTGGAATTTTGGTTTCCATTTGTAGTAAGGGGGGAATTTCTGCTAATATGTTTAGATATTAGCCAAGAGGAGAGTCAGATTGAATCTTTTTTTTTATTAAACTCTTTTTTTTTAGTTGTTGATGGATCTTTATTTTATTCATTTATTATTTATATGTGGTGCTGAGGATCGAACCCAGTGCCTCACGCATGCTAGGCAAGTGCTCTACCACTGAGCTACCGCCCCAGACCCCAGATTGAATCTTAAATGGCCCAATGATTGTAATTCTATTCATGGATGTGATAGGGAGAAAAGGAGGGAGGGAGAGAAGGAGGGAGCGAGGGAAGGTAGGAGGGAATGAAGGAAGGATGGAAGGAAGGAAGGAAAGAAGGAAGGGCGGAAAGGTAGAGAGGGGAGAGGTGGAGGGAGGCAGCCTCCCTCCCAGGAGCAGTCCCAATACCAGTAGCAATAGGGAAAGCTTAGTAAAGAAATTGATTTAAGCACCATCTCTGATACATTTGACCTTAGAAAAGTCATTTAAAATCAAGCCTGGCTTCCTTATTTAAAATAAGAAAGATGTCCAAACCTGACTTCTACCTTACAATGACTGTTGCTATGACAATACATGTAATATATTTCCAGCCTCTTGGTCAAATTTTTTTCTATAAATTCAATATTATTGGAATTGCTCTTTCTGAAGTCACATACTTTAGCCAATTTAGCTGTTTTGCTCTCCTTTGAGTCTCCTCCCTTCAAGAAACAGTAAACACAAAATAGAGAGTACATTTGAATTTCAGCTTATGTTTTCATATAAATTAATCTGCATTTTTTTCTGAAGTTAGAACAGTGTTCTTTATTATTCATATTCCTGAGTAGTTTATCAATGTAATCTACGAGGAATTTAGATTGGGCACTCTATATTTCATGTGTTAAATTGTGTAGGCTACTTTTCAATGCATATGACCAATCTGTTTCAAATTTGTTTTGTAAGAAAGGTCACTTTGTGAGGTGCTACCTCTAAGGCCACTAAATTCCAATCTCTGTGTGTTTGCACATGTGGGTTTTTATTTTTAACTGCCTAATACTGCAAGTCTCAAACAAATCTCTTAAATGTTACAAGCTAAGAAAGAGGAAAGTAATGAATCGTTTTGATTAATCCTAAATCACAAGTCTGTAAGTATGGTGTGCATGTCAAGTAGACCTACACTATGTTGAATTTGTAGACCAGAGTATTGCCCAGTGAGACGCATACCTATTCAAAAGATGCTGCCATTGCTCAGAGTTTTCTGGAAATTGTTCTTTTTGAATAGTGCCTTTAGAGTCTGCAAAACATATTACTCTTTGTCTTTCGAAGTTCTATTAACAATCCAATGTAATTTTGGTTAGTTTTTGGTGATGCATAAGATGGGAATTAATTTATTTTTTGTTTTGTTTTTTTATTGGTACCAGGGATTGAACTCAGGTGCACTCGACCACTGAGCCACATCCCCAGCCCCATTTTGTGTTTTATGTAGAGGCAGGGTCTCACTGAGTTGCTTAGCACCTCGCTGTTGCTGAGGCTGGCTTTGAACTCGCAATTCTCCTGTCTCAGCCTCCCTAAGTGCTGGGATTACAGGCTTGAGCCACCGCGCCCAGATGGGAATTAATTTTTAATATCTACTATGTGCTAGATACTTGAACCGAGATAGCCAATGAATCTGGCCACACTCATTTGGGCTAAAAAGGAAGTGCAACTATAAAACACAGACCAATGTCATGGACAAGAAGGAAAGGTTTGTTTGTAGTCAGAATTGAATCACCACCCTGACATTGTTTATGCATCCCCATCGCTTGCCCAGAACCAAGTTCCTCAGGCTGAGATTGCTTCTTCATTTATAAAAAAAAAAAAAAATCAGCTAATATCTATCTCATTTCAAGATAAATAAAATACATAAATTACCTAGCAAAGTTAGTCCTTCTTGTCCATTGACAAGGTGGCAGCTGTGTAGGGAAGAATACTAAGATGAAAGTTGTTCGATACGCTTTTTCAAATAAGTCTTTAACAGTATCAGGTATCCATTCTAAGAATGTTATTTTTTTATTTTGGGAAAAGATCTATTGCCATTTTGGTGATTTGAGGTGAATGAACTGTGTATTTGTGTGCATTTTCCCTGTATTACAAATGGTCATGGGATAGTATGTGAACAATGAAACTGAAAATATAAATTGATGCCACATTATAGTGGGCTTTGAATGGCATATTACAGGTTTAGACATTATCCAATAGAAAAGGTGGCCACTGAAAGCTTTTGAGCAGAGAAAAAGTAATTTTGTCTGTGCTTTGGGAATATCAATGACAAGCAAGACTAAAATTTCTTGACAGCAGGGTCTGCTTCTTACGTCCCTGTCCATCTTTTACTCATCCTTATGTGAATAAATAGAAGAATGAATGACTGGATGGAAGGATAGGATGGAGAATAAGGACATGGGCAGAAAGACCCAGATGGAACAGAAAAAGGTGTCATGAATGTTTTACTGAGACCAGCTCAAAAGCATTCAGTGACGGGAAGGATGTCAGAGGTAAGGAAGATGGGGGAGATTTGAAAAGACCCCAAGACAGCTGGCTTAGATGACAGTGGTGTGGGAATCGGCACAGGGATGTTGCCATCAACAGAAATAGAAAACACACAACAGGAAACCAATTTTGAAAATTAGGGCAACACCGAGTCTGATTTTAGTTCAGTGAGGTGGAAATGTCCAGTGGGCCAATGAAAATATGGGTCTGGAGCTGAGCAGAGATAAAGATCAGAGATAAGATTTGCTGTGAGTCAAACAACTG